>JAAGNO010005981.1:11919-64197 GCA_033439905.1 Ceryle rudis | reverse complement strand
TGTAGAAATTAAGAGTAGAATAATCAGATGAGTGTATTTGTTGTTGTATTGTGATAGACAACGAACACAAAGAGGGAAAAAAGGGGGGGGTGTGGGGGGGGGGGGGGGGGGGGGGGGGAAGACATAACATTGTTTTATGCTGCCTAAGTAATATTTTTTGGTTTTCTCTTTTTTTTTTTTATTCTGCTTCTTAAATAAAACAATAAAATTGAAAACATGGATTAAAAAATAAAAATGTGTGTTAATGACATCTAAGAGAAGCATATAAACTTAATTGGGAGAAAATGTTGGTTACCACTGATACATCTGCATCTTCATATTTTAGCACCAGGAAAAGGCACTTTATGCCAGATGCAACATCAAAGAAAAGGGAAATGGGGGCATAAATCTAACTGATCTCATCTGTGAGGGTGCTTGAAATGGCTAAAATAAGGAATTAATTGAACTTTGCTTGAAGCAGTATGGATTTTTTCTTTTTTTGTTTACACCTGTATTTTTCTTTCATACTCTGTGCTAGTTACTACTACTTGGTAGTACCACAGTCAAGCAATTTAAGTCATTCCACTTTGTATGGAGATGTAAAAAATAGGTCGCTTGGTAACATGTAAGAGTGAACAAAACAACAAACTTTATGTAGCTGTCAGAGGAGTAGGAGGTAATATTTTAACTACCTTAGCAGTTTGTGTGCTCCAGTCTAAAAGATCCATGAATGCCGAGTCCCACAGAATTAAGTATCCAGTGATAAAATCAGAAAAACATAAAAGTAAAATTCAACCTTCTTAGAGCTCATTCATCAGTGATAGCATCTGTTGTGCTTAATACCCCAAAGAATAGAAAAAGAAGACAGTTGCATTTTGCTACTTTGTTGATTAGTTTTAGTTATAATCAAATTATAACCAACTTAATGAAGTGGAGTTTAGACTAATAGTATGGAGAACTTTACAGAGCAGCTGGAATTATCCATATTAAATGTTGTTTGTGGCAGGTGGTGTTATTTTTTTTTTTCCTCCCGAGGTGGACATTTGTTAGTAGAGTTTTTGCATTAAACACCACCCTATACCCCAGAAAATGTGCCACAGTTTATTTCTAGCTCCTGTGCAGTAAAAGAGGGGGAAATACACATGCAAACAGATGAGCACGTGTATGGAAGGAAATAGTGTGGTCCAATAGTCCATTCCCTGTCAAAGGCTTACATCCCAGACACAGATACATCACTTTTCACTCTGGAAAATGCAGTATTTTTGTCTCGGTAATATTTTCTCCTGTGCTTGCCTTCTATAGCTCTTTTGATCCTGGCCTAATGGTTTTGGTTCTTTTTTGCTATTACTCTCCAGGTCATTTTGAAATGTTTTGTAGTGGTTCTCTTAACCCTAATGATGTTCCAGAGTACCTGCATTCTTAATTCAGGTGTGTAACTTTTATTCAACAGGATGACAATCTAATGGATGTCTTGCAGTTGCTTGTTGCTCTGATGTCAGAGCACCCCAGTTCCATGATCCCTGCTTTTGATCAGAGGAATGGATTACAGTAAGTTTGAATTTTGCAAGTGGGCAAAAGGAAAAAGTATTTTGACCATACTGTGGCTTGCTGGAATTCCCAGGAAATCTGAAAGCTCCTTGTCGGTGTGTGTGGTGCAGTCCTAGACTTCTCATTTTGGGAGAGTTTTGTGTCCAGGTGCTGTATTGACAAGAGGTGATGTTGGATTTATTATCAGAGAGGCCTGGTTTTGGTGTTTTTTTCAATGTTTCTAGGCTGTCAGTCATACTTAAGCAGGTAGCGATCAGTTTGTACAGTGATGTTAAGTCTTCATCTACTAGCGCTCGCTCTTTACCTCTGTTTTAGAACTGAAAATGGGCTGACAAATTCAGGCACATTTCTTCTAGTCTGTTATTTTTTAACGTGTAAAGCATTATGGGACTTGTGCAGAAGAAACCTTTTATTTGTTTACATTTAGTGCTTTGTGATATGGATCGTTCACAGTCTCTTTTTGCTAATAAACACAAAAATATCATTTAACATTATTGTGAGAAAAAAAGTAGGGAAAGTAGCAAATTCTACTAACAGTAGAGGCACAGGAGAAGATCTGCTAGATGAAGATTAAGTTATGACTGATTTTATGGTATGGCTTTCAGAGGTTGATCACATTGAACTTTCTAATTTAAAATGACACTGCCTGGCCATAACGGGGGGAAAAATTGGAACAGGCAAACAAATGTAAGAACTATTCCTGGAAGAGTTTGTGGAGCAGTGATTCTCTCACTGTGTAAAGGCAGAGTCTCACTTCATACATTTTGTTGTACCTATTGGTTAACCCCTATTTATGCATACATTTTTTTCAGTTGCCACTTCTCAAGAGACAGCATTCAGGTGCATTCATAATTGTTTTCTATTCTTTCAGTGCTAGGCTGGTATTATTTTTTTTTTACCCTTTTTCTTCAGCTTTAACTTCATTTGTATGGTAATGTTTTATGCTATGGGAAACTAATAAACTCTAAATAATAAAGGATTTGAATGTCATGTTGTGGCTCCAATGCAGTATGTTTGTTTTTATCTAACAACTGATGGAAGACAGTTTCTTTTTTATCAACTAGTATATGGGCTTTTTTCCTGTCTCATTTTTTACATTCCTTACTCCTGTGTTGTGTCCAGTCACTCAACGGTCTGTTTGTATGCTTATTGATATATCTACTTTTTGCAATTAAACCACCATATTCTTGAAATTTAAAATAATTTTGCAAAGCTTTATGAATACTTGGAGGTTTTGTTCAGAGTTAAAACTTTAAAAGTAAACAATCTACTGAGGAAATAATAAATGTAAGGAAATTTTTTTTTTTTTTACTATGCAATTAGGTAACCCTCATAGTGTTAAGACAAGCAGGGAAGTGGATTCTATTGCTTGAATGAACATTGAATCATGGGTTTGCTCGTTTGTTTGATTCTGTAGTTGTTTAGTTGCTGTAGCTGCAGCTTTCTCTACGATAAGGTGTGGGGTTATTTTATTTATTTATTTAAAATCACTCCTGGGTTTCTACTTGCATTCCAATGTAGAAATAGATTATTTTTTTTTGTCTTAGTTTAGGCATCCTGGGTAACATGTTTAGGATTGTGAAAATGCAGTAGTATATAACTAGGGATGACTGCTCAGTTATGGACAGATAAGGGCTTAAATTTGAGTAAGTCCTTTACGTCAGCCAGTTGTAAAGAGTTCAATGTGTGGTATTGTAACGTGGTAAAGTTCTTGAAAGACTCAAGAATCACTGAAATTAGGTTTATTCCCCACCTCCCCCCTCCTAAGAAGAGGATACAAATTTCCTCAAAAATTCACTCAAAATATTCACAGTAAAAGCTGAGAACTGTGCCTTCTGTTCCAATATCATTTCATGGAGCATTAGGAAATGAATCTTTTCTTCTTTCAGAGAGAGCTTAGTAGTCCACGTAGGAATAAGCTAAATCATATTTCACAAATTCAAAGATCTGTCCAGCTATCTGAACCATAGTTCAACTAAAATCAGACAGTGACACGGCCAAAACCACTTTACTGTCTGAAAAGTAAGTAAATGAAATTAGATGTATCTGATAAAAACATGTGGGTGTCTTATGTTTTTATGGTAGATTTACCATAAAAAAAATCAAAAACTTGCATTTGTTATTCTTCACATTGACAGAAGGCCAATATTAGAATATTTCACTGTGCAAATAAACTTCATCTAGTGAAAGATTAAGCTTTAATGTAGTGCAAATAAATGTTTGAAAAGTTAAGAGGAAATACTAGTTGGATTTCTTGTTATTCAGATGGTGGAAGGCACAGATACATGTGATGAGATCTGTGCAGTATTGCAGATTGAATTGGTAATGTCAAATATATTTAAGGTTACCGGTGGACATTTCCCACCCTAAGACTGGACTTCCAATTGTTTATTAATTTAGCAGACTTTCATCAGTTACATTGACACTTTTACTTGCTGTGCTTGTTACACTTTCATTTTCTTGTTTGGTAAATCTTCAGCCTGAGTTTAGCTAGTTAAAGCTAGTACTTTGCTACAGACATGTTCCCTGCTCCCTTCAGCTTTCTCCTCTAAGAAAGTTTAAGAAGAATCATAGGTGGGTGTAGATTGTAATCATGTGGAGGTGAAGAGCAGAAACTGACGTAGGTGAAATGCGAAGAACAGTGTCAAATACTGGTGCTAGTAATAAATAACCCCTCCAGACATGGCTATTCCTGTTTTAGTATTTATACAAAAACAATTGCTTGCTTAGTTTTCTGGATAAAATACCAGATTAAGACAGTTCTCAATGTAGGAATTAGAGCAGCCTTTCACTGCGTGTTTTGGGCGTTGATATTTGGGAGATACTTAAACGTGATTAAAAATCTAAATGTAGTTATAGAACGTGAAATCACAAACTGTTGTGCTGTTAACAGAAACATCATGCTCTTCTTGTAGTCTTATGAATAGTCATTCAGGCTCAGATACATCATTAGGCTCAGATACAGTTTTATTTGCATTCTCCTGCGGTTTGTTTTGTTGTTTCCAAAACCTGCCATTTCAACTATTTTAGGAAGCCTTGTGTTTTCTCCACTTAGGGTTGTCTACAAGCTTTTAGCATCACAAAGCGAAGGCATCAGGGTGCAAGCTCTAAAAGTGATGGGATATTTCTTAAAGCATCTCGCTCCAAAGTAAGTACTGGATTAGGTCTTAAAACACCCCCACCCCTTTCTCCCAAAAGAAGGAAAAAAGGTAGGTTATGACACACATGTGCCATGTATTATTTTGTGTATATTTTACTTAGTGGTGTGTATATACACACATGTTTGTACGTAAAATAAAATACACTGTATTGGAGGTTTATCACTAAACATGCTTCACTGAGTAGGAGCTACTATTCTTCAAGTGCTCTTCAATTTATTCTGTATTGACACATTTCTAATGAGGTGAAACTACTTATTATTGGCAACTAGTGTCCAGGCATTATCACTTCCTTGCCAAGTTCATTTAATACTTCCTTGCAGCATAGCTGCCTGCCTTTTAAAGTGGTCTTTTTGCCATAATTCCACTGAAATCAGTAGGAAGAATTAGACTGGTGAGATTGAAGCCCATGTTACTTACTGAGAACTAAATGTAGTATGTCTCAGGTTGACTACAAGAGTAGATAACCATGGACAGCGATCTCAGTAGTTGTGGCTTTGAGTGAAACGAGGACAAAGATGATGCCCTTTCCTTAGTGTTTATCAAGAAATACCTAAGGGTGTGTTTCAGCTTTTTGGGCCCGTGGGTGAGTGGACTGCATTTATGGAAGAAAGTTAGACATCTTCTGTCTGTCTTCAGGGCATGACTTGTCCTTTCAAAATTTGAATCCTTGCCCTTTTCTTTAATCAAAAGTGCAGACTTAAGGAACAAAAAAGAAAAAGCTATTTCCAGGGATTTAATATTTCTTGAGGCACTCTTTGTAAACTTTTGTTTTGTTCCCCCCAAAACCAAGTTGAATACATAAGTTTATTTTATCTTTCTCTACTATTTTAGGAGAAAAGCTGAAGTCATGCTTGGACATGGATTGTTCTCTCTGTTGGCTGAAAGGCTGATGCTTCAGACAAGCTTAATCACCATGACCACATACAATGTCCTGTTTGAGGTAGTAATGCACTGTAGTTAGGATCCAATCTTCCTAATTGCTCGTAAGACATTGTTAGAAAATTGCTTACATATTTGTGCTGATATGTTCCAGATGACATTAAATCTTAGCATGATGCAGCTGATTGTTGCTTTTTGTTCTTTCCAAGCTCCTTACTTGAGATTGCCCCTTGCCATTAACTTGGTTATTCTCATTAGGAACAATTCTAGATAATGAGTAACCTAAATGTCTCAAGTAGACACTCATATATGTGGAATTTTCTGATAGCAGTGATCTTTCCTTATGATGATTGTTCTGGTTAGATTCAGGTTTAGGTTTGGTTAGATGCCAGTGCTTTTAAAATATCAGCATGCACTTAAGAGAAAGAAAGAAAAAAAAAAAATAAAAGAGTAAAATTTTGGAGGATAGAAGAAATGACCAAGAAAGTCAGCAAGTGAGTATTTTGGATAATTTTTAGAACCATGGTGAAGTAATGATGGTTCTGTGTGAAGGATCTCTCCAGCTATTTTTCTTTAAGCTGTCTTTATAAACATTGATATGGCTGCTTCTTCTTTCTTGCTAGATTCTGACTGAACAGATTTGCACTCAAGTGATACATAAGCAGCATCCTGACCCGGATTCACCACTGAAGATACAAAATCCTCGTAAGAATGATACACATTTCTAAATGCCACCGTAAGAAAAGTCTACTCTAAAAAACAAACCAAGCATGAGAAAGCTTACTAATTACATCCCCTGGTCTTAATTCTGATCTCAGTTTGACACTGTCTTTCCTCCAAAAGGAAATATAATGTGCATTTATTTGGCGTTATTTAGGAGGTACATCTCTATGGGTTTTTGAAAGGTATTTATGTGTCTGTGTATGTAGTTCATAACTCTCCCTTTTTGGCTGTGCTATGTTATGAAATGGTTTTTCAAGACTTGCATGCACAGGAGATTTTGATTTGATACATGTTAAGGTTCCAGCAGAATTCTGATTGCATTGTTTAGTGATGTCAGACTAAATTACCTAAAATATGAAACAGCCTTCATCTTAAATTACATTTCAGTATGACAGTGCTAGATAGAAGGTAGGAGAAATGTATCTACTCACTGGTTTGGTTAGCTTACTCTATGGGAAATAACCTTGATATAAAACTTTAGATGTCTTTTGAACCAAAAGAAAATACCAGTCTCCTTTCCTGAATTATACACATTATTAAAGTGCTCTGTATATAAATGCAGTGGACTTGTAATAGCTTTGGGAGTTCATTTTTCCTGGAGAAATAATAGATTTTTCACTTTCATAGCTGCTTTGTCACTAAATGCAGGTCATAGTTGTGGGTTTGCTTCCTGTAGATAGTGGGAGAAGAGAAAGGAAAGCAAAGCAGATAGAGGAGGAAAAAAAAATCTGTCTGCGTTATGCCATTTGCCTTCTGGTAAATCTGTACAAAGCAAGAGATGTGAGGAGTTCTCTGTTAATTTCTCTTAAGACTTTTGAAGTTGGCAGTCGCTGCTGAGGTTAATACAGACTATTTGTAGTGCAAGGTATGAGTCTGGAATTATCTAGATCTAGTAGTAAGAGTGACTGCTAGAATACCTTCTTAAGATCAGTGCTAATATTATTAAATAAGGAACTTCTCTCTTGTAAAGAAATTGTACAAGGTGAACTGAAACTATCAGAGTGCCTGTGTTCAAATTGCACTGTGATATATTCACGTGAACTTTCTCAAATGAAAACAGCGCCTGCTCCACTGCTTCAAAAAGTGGAATGTACTCACAATTTTGACTGTCTCCTGAAGATATAGAAAATATGCTCATAAGAGATGAAATTTTATGTGAGGAAGGTTTTATCCCCTTTCTCAAACCTCTTTGTAGAGCAGAATTTTGTAAGCGTAACTGGAAACTTTTGAAAAAGGTTTGAAAAATTTAGAAACATGGAAAATTGTGAAACATGCTTCCAAAATTCGGTATTATTAAGGTAGGGCAAAATCCATGCCTTTTGCTCATATATTGATTTTATAACAGATGCATTGTGTTGTAAAAAAGCTTGGACAGATTCTGATAGCTTGTCATTTGTCTTGCAGTAACATTTGTTTTGCTTACACTTGATAATGCAAAAAAAAAAAAAAATTCAGAATAATTTAACTTGGATTCCATTTTCTTCCACTGTGTAGACCTGCAAATCCCCATCACCAGTTATGAGAAGTCTTGGAAGAGGGGATTTTTATCAGTTAAACCTTTACTCAAATAGTGACATGCTTTTTCTCAGTATAAAACTTCATTATGTAGTGTCACTTTCCTTGTACAAACAGTGCTGGAAGACGCCCTGTATTTTATACTGTGCTTAGTACTAATGTTTTGTTGTTCTTGCATTGTTTTACAGAGATCTTGAAGGTTATTGCAGTTCTGCTACGTAATTCTCCACAGTGTCCAGAAACTCTGGAGGTTCGGCGAGCCTTTCTCTCAGATATGATTAAACTTTTTAATAACAGCAGAGAAAACAGGAGGTGAGATAGTTTGCTATATATGCACATGTATACAAAGTAAGTAACAAGATAAATTGTACTTATTAAGCAGTAACAGCTTCGTTGTTGTTCAGCAAACTCTACACTCTAGTGTAGCCTTCAGTAGGTAAAATTAAAGAAGCCTTCATGTTGCAGTTGTTTTAAACATGCTGAATTCCTGACTTAACTGCTGTATATTTCTAAGATATATTTTGGAATTTAGTTAAATAGCATGTGCGTACTTTGCAGGAGTTTGTTGCAGTGCTCCGTCTGGCAGGAGTGGATGCTTTCCCTTTGCTGTTTTAATCCAAAGACTTCTGAGGAACAGAAGATAACCGAGATGGTTTATACTATCTTTCGAATTTTGCTGTACCATGCAATCAAATACGAGTGGGGGGGCTGGCGTGTTTGGGTGGATACGCTGTCAATCACACATTCAAAGGTGAGTGTTTGGAATAGTTACACTGTGTAGTCAGATTCAGAGTGTTGAAGTGCTGTGTCATAGAGTGAGATAGTCTTGATGTGAAGGTCAGTGGTTAAATGCCTAGTGTTTATATCTGTTACTGAGCATAACTTGCAAGTATTTGGCAATTAAATGCAGAAATTTGATAATTACATGTTAATTTTGTTGTTTGAAGTCAAATCTTTTGTTGTTGTTGTTCAAATTGTGTTGTTATTAGTGTATACTGAAAATAGCACATCTTCAAATGAGAATCAAATTTCAAATTCTGAAAAATTGTAGTGCTGGTTTGGCTTTTCAGCAGTAAAAATGGCAGGAACACAAGGTGGCGCACCATATCTACTCATAAAACAAAAGTACCTTTTGGTAACATGAAAAGGCTGTAAAAGAAACCAGTAAAAAGCAAAGAAATCAAAGTTAGGACAGATGCTTCAGCTGTTAAGCTGTCACGGAGTCCAGGGTGAGAATGCGAGTCCTTGCAGTATGAATGAGACTATTACCCTTCATTATTCTCCTGTCTGATTTTTTTCTATTGTTGTTACAACAGAACTATATCATAAAAGTTAGTAGTGGATCTTTGAACAAGGCACGGAAGTGTAAAAGGTAACTGCCCGACCTTGTGCTGAACAAGAAAGTGAGGCCAGTGTAGGCCTCATAATTAGTCTGGTTTATCAGAAATATTTACTTAAGATGAATTAAATTATTATTTATTTCTAAATGTCTGCGACTTAACGGTGCAAAGAGGATGTCTGAATTCCGTCTGTGATCCTGAAGTGATCTGTTACAATTCCTTTTGTTCCCATTTCTGAGGTCCTTGATTTCTTTTTTTTTTTTTTTGTCTTCTCAAAAACATGTCTTTGCAGCCAGCAAGAGTAGTGTTATTTCTCAGCTCTGTTTACCTCATTCGTAGCTTGATGGTGGATTACTGGGCTAAGGGGACATAAATGTAGAACTCTACATAATAAAATCCTGTGGAATAATACCATTAAATATGCACTTAGCTAACGGGATCCAGGTGCAAAGAATCCAGGGCCAAACTTTAACCCTTGCAGAGATCGCATTTTTGTTGCTGAGATGTTCTTAATCTTCTTAAAAATGTTCTCAATGTTCTTAATTTGTGTTCTTCAAAAAACCTGTTTCCTTTCATTCCTGCAAGATGCAGAGGACATGGGTGGAGTAGATTGTACGTGACCAGAGTAAAGATCCCTCACATTTTGTAGAAATGGGCGTATTTTAAAGCACTCGTATGCTTCTGGGAGTTGCTGGGGAGCTGTCCCTGGGGAAAGGTGGAGAGGTGAGTGCAGGAAGACCACCTTTCCACCTCTCCTATACTGAGCTTTGGTGTATCGAATGTGAAAATTCTCTAGCACGTTATCTTCTAAGCTGCAGTTCTATTCTTAGATTCTTTTTGTAAGATAATGTAATGTCAGAAATCTCATTTAAACAGCTGCTATGTCAAAATGATTACATAGATTTTTGGTCGTTATCTTCAGTGGCTTAATGTGACTAATCAATGGTCTAGAGCTCATAGAGGAAAAACCAGGTTTTTATTGAGATGCCACTGCCGAATTTGAGAAGAAACCCTACAGCTTTATAAAAAAAAAAATTGAGGTACCAATCATGTTACTTTTGGTGTTTTGTTGTTTTTTGTTTTGTTTTGTTTTCAGAATGCTGTATGTTTTTGTGCAATGCATAGTGAAGGAGAAAACAGTGTGCTTCACTCTGTGGTATCTTCGTTTTGGTTCCTGGCATAGTGAGGTATCCTTGGTGGTAGAAATAACTTCCTTATCAGTTTTCACAAGTCTTACATTGCTGATTTTCTGGTCACTATGTACAGACTGCTTGTTCTTCTAACCCACTTCAGAGGAAGTTAAAACGATGGCCAGGTTAGAAGTACGTGGGCAGTGCTGGCAGCACAGTGGTGGTGTAATCCTGAAGGAATCATAAAGGAGTTCCAATTGTTTGGACATTGGTGATATTATCCAGCCTAAATGAAAATGATTAAACAACAAAAAGCACCCAGAATGAATTTAACAGTTGTGGTATGAATGCTGATGCAATGATTAAGGATTGTAGAGTTGGATTTTTCCACCTTTATTATGCATTTTCCATTTGAATTTTTTAATAAATAATACCTGCCATTGATGCAACTAGCAATATAAAGCTAGTTGATATTTTGTAACTATCTTCTAATTACCTAAGTGTAAATTAAGATACATCACCTGAAACGCTCTTTGTGGTAAAACCTCACTAATCACTTCAAAATGTCCTTACAAACTGATATCGATACGTGATGATAAGGAATTTTTAATGCCTCCAGTTTTACTTCTTTTGAATATTCCTGTATCTTGTTCCACCACTACTGAGATTCCTATAGATTCACACATAACATAGCGTAGACATAATTCAATGGGCAAACTGTTCGACGCTAAGTGCATCTCAGATGTTTTTGATTTCTAGCATGCTTTCAAAGTAATGTGGGAATTATGGGAACAAAAATATTTCCTTACCAGTGCTAAGAGAATAACCAGTTTGTGGGTTTTATTATTTCATCTCTAATTGTATTGGGTTTCTGCTTATTTTTTCCTTTTTACAACCCTTTGCACCATTCTTGCCACTAATTTATAACACCGTTCTAGGATAAAAAACTAGTACATAAAGGACTGGTGTTACAGAATTGGATAGGTTTTGCAGAGCTACACATCAAGATACATGCAGCTGCTATAAAAAGCCAAAGAAACTCAATTGCAATTTTATTGTCCACTTTGATAGATTTCCTGCCACCTTTGTAGCAGGGAAGCTGTTTGTCACTGTAACCCTCTCCTCCAACAGCTGCACAACGGTTTATAAGCAGCAGCAGCTTTTCTAGCGTAATTGCACTGTGTCGGTTTCCTTGCACTCAGAATTTAGGTGTGTGTAAGCTTTTTAAAGCCATATCTCTTAGGATTACATATTTTGCTCATTTCCATGTTAGATTTTTCTGGTGTTTTCCAAGTATTAACACAGTGTTTACAAAGGTGTTGAATCTCTGGTGTCTAGTTCAACGGAAACATTAAGGAAAAAATTCAACTGCAACTCCAGTTTGTCCGGAAACATTAAGGAAAAAATTCAACTGCAACTCCAGTTTGTCCTGACTGGACAGTGCTGAATTTATGAAAGCAACTAAGAACTTCTTTTGTTTTTTAGTATTGTAACCATGCTAGATAGGCCGTAGACTTTTATCTGTCTAGCCATGTTACTTTGTGAAAAGGACCGACAATTTTGGGGTTGATAATAGGAAACGAGTAAAGAATGGTGGACAACTTGCCTTTTTGATCTTTCGGCTTCCCCAGGTTTTAAAAGAATATAATGATTTACACAACATAAGACATTCCTAAAGTATCTGAATGTTTTCAACTACTGGGAAGAACTAGCACTCGCTTCTTTCAGGCCCTACTTTACAACTTAAAAGTTGCTTCATGTTACCATGTGAATTGATTAAAGAGGAGATATCTGGGTAAATTCTGGGTTTTTTATGAAGTTTAGTAGCTCAAGAATTTTTCATTGAGTAAGACTCAGAGGTGTTAATATGTAGTAGAAGTTGTTGTGTCAGTGGAAAAATTCTGTTCGCTGATCTGAATGGGAAGAAGTATAATCTTAAAATGTTAGAACTGTGACTTTAGCATACAAATTATTTCTAAATAATTGTTAGTTTTCAAGTCTAAGGAAGTAGAGTTGCAATAAACATTGGTGACTGTTAAGTAAATTTGCATCTTCTTTGGTGGCCTGTCATTTAATACAGGAGGGGAAAAAAAACCCAGGTGTGTGCAGAGTTTACATGTGGTTTATTTGCCTTATTTTTGTCACTGTCAGATGAGGAAAAAAGGCAAAGGCAGCAAAGATTAGATGGTGCAGGAGTTAATATACAATAGCAAGTTAAAAACTAATTTGCAGGGAAGCCAACGTTGCTTAGTAGTTTCAGAAAGTAACAGACTGTTGGGATCTCTTGAGTCTAAATCCCAGTGGCTTTGATGAATTGTTGAGGAAAGTTTTTTGTCTTCATTTTTTCCTCCCTGTTTTGAAGAAGGTAGGGTCTCCTGCAGTGCCTTGTGCAGGCATTTTTAGCTCTAGAGCATTCTGAAGGCTTCACGCGTTCTTCAGTCCTCTGAAAAGTGTCTTCATTGCACTGAGGGGAAGCAGAGGTGGGTAGCCAGGAGGGTCATTGTGCTACTGCGGGTTTTTGGTTCCCAGTCATGCAGTACCTGATACATCAATGAAGCAAAGCTGGGGGAGATGCAAATTAAGCAGCACGCTTGAAATGCTTAAATACGGCGTTCATTCATATGGTATAATTAATTATAACAAAAGAATTGCTTATTCTAGATAGAAATGATTCTGTGGGGGGGTTACCTAAGTTATGGAGAGCAGAGGGAACTTGTGGACTAGAATGTGCAGCCGCCTCTAAAGCTACGTACCCTCCAAGATGTGTGGTTATGGCACAGTCCTTCACCATTTTGAGGTGTTCCCTTGTTACAGCTTCTTTTGTAGTAGGTACGTGGGAAGGTTTTTCCTAATCCATGCCTCTGAGAAGAAAGTATTATTCAACAGACAGAATAGTTGGGAGGAGGAATCTGTACCACCGAGGGGCTCTTATGCATTCAGCATGTGTGGTTAACAGGAAGCTTCCCCATGTCATCACTTGCTCAGTCTGAGTTAGTGGAATGTTATGAATAAAGCCACAGGATGCTAAAATTTGGCTAATTCAGTTTGAAAGAGAAGAGTGAAACTGGGGGTAGGAATGGACTGAGCATGGTTACTGAGAATTTCTGAAGCAGGAAAGAACAGGATTGGCTGGGTAGAGGAAACTGCACAGAAGCTTTAAAAGAAGAGTGTGAAAGAGAATTGCTACTGGATGGGAAGTGTCAGAGGTGTCAAAAAGAAGAAATGGGGAATTGTTTGCAGTGGAAAGATCTGATACCTAAAGAGGCAAACAGCTATGAGAGAGTCTTCCTAAGCAAAGATGATCAGAAGAGAGAAGGGATTCTCATCTCTATAACTCGGTATAAAAATCATTGGAAGATGGGACCTCTTTGTGCAAACTCAAGTGGCCACCTTAGCTGTTGCTGCAGAGTTTGAGGCAAACCTCTCTCATACTTCCTGTGACCTGTGTTCAGGTTGTGGCTGTCCTGTGGCTGTGGGGACTGAATTGGGTCACAGCTGAAATGAATGTGGAGTTTCTGCTACAGGGCTACCACAACCACATGGGAACACTGGAGAAGGATGGCCAAAGAGAGAAGTGCACAAAGCCTGTAGCTGGGTATTACGACAGTGCAGAGTGTCACCTCCATGCTCAGCAAGATCATGGAGCATATCCTCCTGAGGGCTCTACTAAGGCATATGGAAAATGACGAGGTGATTGGTGGCAACCAGCATGGCTCCACCAAGGGCAAATAGTGCGTAAAAAATCTGGTGGCCTTTCATGATGGCATTAGAGTGGCGGTGGATAAGGGAAGAGCAACTGACATCATTTACTTGGACTTGTGCAGAGCGTTCAGCGCTCTCCCACGTGACATCCTGGTCTATAAATTGGAAAGATATGGATTTGATGGATGGACTGCTCAGTGAATAAGGAATTGGCTGGATGGTCACATTCAGAGTTGCAGTCAATGGCTTAATGTCCAAGTGAAGACCAGTGGTGAGTGGTGTTCTTCAGGGATTGATACTGGGACCTGTGTTGTCTCAACATCTTTGTTGGTGACATGGACAGTGGGATTGAGTGCACCCTCAGCAAGTTTGCAGATGACACCAAGCTGAGTGGTGTAGTTGCTGCTCTAGAGGGAACGGATGCCATTCAGAGGGACCTTGACAGGGCAGAGAGATGGGCCCATGCCAATGTCATCGAGTTCAACAAAAACAAGTGCAAGGGCCTACACCTGGGTCAGGGCAATCCCAAGCAGAAATACAGGCTGGGTAGAGTATGGGTTGAGAGCAGTCTTTAGGAGGCAGACTTGGGGGTGATGGTTAATGAAAAGCTCAACACAAACCAACAATGGGTCAATGAAGACCGGAAAACCCCAACTGTATCCTGGGCTGCATCAAGAGAAGTGCGACCAGCAGGTCAAGGGAGGTGATTCTCCCCCTCTCCTCTGCTCTAGTGAGACCCAACCTGGAGTACTGCATCCAGCCCTGGAGCCTCCAACATGAGGACATGGACCTGTTGGAGTGGGTCACAAAAATTATAGCAGCACTCCTACAAGGACAGGCTGAGAGATTTAGGATTGTTTAGCCTAGAGAAGAGGAGGCTCGGCGGAGACCTTATTGTGGCTTTCCAGTAACTGAAGGGGGCCTACAAAGACTTTTTGCAAGGGCCTGTAGTGGTAGGGTGAGGGGAGATGGCTTCAAACTGGAAAAGTGTAGATTTACATTAGAAATTAGGAAGAAGCTCTTCACTGTGAGGGTGGTGAGATACTGGAACAGGTTGCCCAGAGAAGCCGTAGATGCCCCCTCCGTGAATGTATTCAAGGCCAGGCTGGATGGGGCTTTGAGCAGCCTGGTCT
This sequence comes from Ceryle rudis, assembly GCA_033439905.1. Lineage (NCBI taxonomy): Eukaryota > Metazoa > Chordata > Aves > Coraciiformes > Cerylidae > Ceryle > Ceryle rudis. Next base: position 49,087 of record JAAGNO010005981.1, on the reverse strand, counting down.
GGTGGGATGCGTCCCTGCCCATGGCAGCAGGGTTGGAACTAGGTGATCTTAAAGGTCTCTTCCAACCCAAACCGTTCTATGAAACAGTGAATCTGTTTGCAACGTATTTTTTTATTCACCACTAAATATCGATGTGCTCAAGGCAGAACTTGACAGCCTAGTAAGCTGTAGGAATGGTGGCAGGGCTTGAGATAGAGGGGCAGTATGTACCTCAAGAGGAGAATGTGCTCGTGTCTTGCAATTTAAACAAATTAAAAGCAATACTTGCATTAGTGAAAATGAGCAAATGCCTGCTTGGTATGCTGTTTCCATTTGTTACTGGCTGGTGATGTAAGCTCTACCTGGACTTGGTTTGAAAATTAAACACTCCCAACGTACATAGAATCACCTCTTGGGTAAGCAAAGACTTTTACAGATTGCATTGACTAGTATGTGCTTGCTTATTCTAGAAATTATTTGTATGCATATGTTTTTCCCAAGCTGACAAGAAAAAAGGCAGAAGTTTTGCAACATAGATGAAAATGCTTTGGGACAGCTTTTTTTTTTTTTTTCCTTCTTTGGGGGTGTTTGGGTTTTTTTTCTCTTTTTAACCCTCCCCACTTTGTGTGTCAGTGAATGCTTTCATGGTGGGAGCTTGGGACTCCCAATAGAAACTTGTTCTACATAGTGTCCTGTATAATGTATGTCAACTTGCTTGCCTTAGCTTTCTTCTGTGAACCACTCAGAAATAAACCCGAGATTCCCCAGGTGGTCAGTGGGTTACAGACTGTAAGTCAGTGTGTGGTGCTCACAGTACCTTTGTATCTTTCACTTCACTGAACTGAAAATGTGGTTTGATATCTTCAGTTATTGGTGCCTTCCATCTAAACAGACCCAGTTTTGTTTGGAGATCAGTTTCCCTTTTTGACCAGTTTGTGTTGCTAGAGGAGAAGTGGAAAAATAGGTCAATAAAAGTCCTTGTTAAGATGTAAAAAGTTGTAAGGCGCTCTGAAATTATGAAGAGTTTCTTGATGGTGTCAGCAGCACAGGATCTAGTTTGCACTGAGCAGACTCTATAAGGAAACGGCAGTTTTATATAATTGTCTGGCCTGCCTGGCAGACATTCATTCCCTTCTTCTCTCTACTCGACAAAATTGCCCACCTGATAATGAAAAGAAGGATGAAATCTTAACGTATCGTTAAAATATTTTCCCTATGTTCTTTAATGCAAATGTCAATCATCTTAACCTTTTTCGTTGCTGTATGCTGATTTTTCTCCCTGGCAATTAGTAAATGTTGGATGTCAAATTAAGTTACAATTAATGGCAGAGGCAAATGTTGCAGTTATTAGCTCACGAGTGTCCTTAACTAGTAGTGCGTAGAGATGCCTTCCAAGCCTTGCAAACAGCTATGGATTAACCATCAAATGTTGGTGAAGATTAATGATTGGCCTTTTAGCTCCCTAATTTAGAACAATTTCTGGTAATTAATTTTGTATTAACAGCTTTACAGTTGCAAATGCCTTAAGGAAAATAAAAAATGACTTAAGTACATTTAAGGTTCTGCAAGCTCACAGCTGGGAATTGTTGCAGGCCTGCAGATCCAAAAGTATAATCTTTAATACCTTTATATACTCTCTCTGTCTACTTGTATCTAGGAATCATCATTTCTACTTGTTTTTCATTTTTACTGATACTACTTTTATTATCCTAAGGTTGCTTTCTTTGGGAGTGTATTGTTTTGGCTTTGTGAACACATGTGCTTCATAAACGCCATGGCATGGAACAGAAGGGTGGGAGAAGAATTTTCCAGTGCCTCCATCATAGTACCACAATTTCTTGGTTTGCTGTCAAACCAAATTACAAATTAACCTAGTCAGCAGTCCTGTTTATACAGGCTTCTGGACAAGATGGATTTTACAAAACAACATTTCTTAAATTTGTTTCCTTTTTATATAAGTAAGGACAGCCCAAACTCAATATGCATATTTGAAAAATACTGGTTTAAGTTGTCTGTGTAATTCTGTGCATTATTTTCATCTGAATATTGCTTAGAGGCCAGTATTTAATATATAAAGTAACATGAATTCTTTCTGATGCTCTGGTGGCAGTATGAATGGCTATCCTTTTTAAGTGGATTTTGGTTTTTTGTGAGTGGTGTTCTGTAGTTCTGTACTGTCTGATTTTCTTTACCAGTGCGTCTGTCCTCGCAGTTTCTTACATTGTTCTTAAAGCAGTGTAGAGTCTCATCAAATTGTGCTTGGATTTCTTTGCCCGTAAGTTTACACTACCCATCTGTAAAGATAAGTTCTCAACATTGACCCTCTCGCCACTCTTCTTGCAGACTTGCTTTCTAAAGTGTTGCCCCCAACCATAGTCTGCTCTCCATTTTGGATAAGACCAATGGTGAAATTTCATTGCATCTCTCTACTGTACGTTGCATTTTTAACTGTAGACCACAGCCGGACAAAGATCCAACTTGTTGCGTGGCTGGTTGAATTTCTAACCTATACTGTCAATAGAACTCATACTTGCAGCTTTCAATGGTCTTAGTTGGGAAAACAAGACCGTTCAGTTGGTAATTCACTATTCACGTGTTTACATACAAAATGAAGATGAATTCCTGCGGTGCCTGTCTGACTTCAAGGTAGCATGCACAGGTTATTGGGGAAAAACAAAACGTGAAACAGGAATCTTCTCTAAGAGACGAGAGAGAAAGTAGCATGGGAAGATTCTGAATAATGAATGTGATAGGTATATATTGCTAATAAATACTGTGGGGCTTTGCTGAAACAGTGGTTAGATAGAATTTGGGTTTGTGATTTTTTTGGATTATGAAAAGTAGGGAGTCTTAGATCTAGATGAACTTTTCTTCCAGCATTGAAATTGTGTCTTTTAAAATTGAGAAGTTACGATGTGAGGGAGAGATCTTCGGACTCCGCTGCTGGCAAGGCAATGCGTGCTTAATAACAAGTGAAATCTTGGCTATGGCATGTTTATTAACAAGGCAGTGAAGTTGCTAATGAGGGTCCAGGAAATGTGAAGCTTTCAGTAATGTAATAAGTATGACATGAGCATAACGGTGCTGTTAGGATCACAGAGATGCCAGCTCTTTAGGAAGTACAGGCTGTGAAGACGAGGAATGGGAGTTGCCCTTTATGTGAGGAGCCGTTGCATGGAGCTCTGCTGGGGATGAATAAGGAGCCAACTGAGAGTTTAGTAATGGCCAGCCCTGCAAAACATCTCTCTGATTCATTCCATTAAGAATTGTTGTTGCTATTGAACACATTCTGAGAGTTATGTGCTAATCTCCATTGCACTCAGCTCTGAGCACTGAAGAAAATAATATAAGAGGTTCCTCCAGCCACTCTCTTGTGATCATCTTGGTGTCATTGTGCCTATCCCCATTTGTATCGGGGAGAGGTGGCCACAGCAGTGAGGATTTGACATACATGTCTCCCTCATTTGCCCCTTTCCACCTCCCCCCCAAAAAGTAATTAAAAAAAAAAAGTGTCATTCTCATCTCTCATCTTCATGTTGTTGTTTTGGCATGGCTTGAGGGAGTTAAGAGAAGTAGGATTTTTGAAGACCTGAGACTTGTTCAACAGTTTGGGAAGCAGTTGCATAACCAAAGTAGAATCCGTGTCTTATACTTGGATGTAGCTTTGCAGTATTAAAAAGTTACATACGCAATGTAGCTGAAGCCTGCAAATACTTTTCAGGAGGCAAATACAAATTCCTTTGTATTTTCCAAAGTGTTTGTTGCAGTAGCAAGTCTGATGCCAAAGACAGAAATGAGTAAAGGCAGCGATTTGTTAGAGCTCTTCTCCCATTGCATAGGTAACAGGTACAGATATTGTGGGTCGGTGTGCTTTTTGGAAAGTACATCTGATAAGTTTTGCTGAAATTCTAGAATATCTCTTTAGTACTCGTTGGAATAAAACTTTTTAGTAGTTTTGGAAATGGAGGAAGCAACAGGGGGAGAGAGAGGAGGGAAAGCTAGCTGGAGATATGCTCCAGTTGTCAAATTTTCTTCTTTAGAAAAGTAATGATTTGACCCAAAGTAGCAGCTTGGCCTAATTCATGTTTTTGAAAACAAATTAAAAGTGCAAGGGAGAGCTTCTTAGCATGATTTATTTTGGATTCCTTTTGACATCCTAACTGTGGTACGGTTCAGGAAGGAAGAATTTCTAAAATAAGAATGACCTCTATGTTCTCTTTTTAGAAATCAATTTAATATTTTATTGATCCATTGTGACAGCTGGATGAACTTTCAATCATTTGTATCATTCCCACTTTGTACGTAACTGATTTAAAACTAGTACAGGAAGACTTTTGCTTCTTTTAAACAGGAAGATATCCCAGTTCCATTGCTAGAGATTGAAGCTTCAATTAAATCAACTTGAACAAGTGTCGTGCTTCAGGTCACATGTTAGAATAGTACACTGCTCCCACAGTAATTTGTATCTGACGGAAGAAAAGTATGTTAAAAAGCTGATGTTAACAACATCAACCTGCCAGGAATATTTACCTTTGTTCTTTGCTTCTCTCTGATTTGTTAACTATAATTTCTAGTACCTTTTTAACCTGTCAAGTTAGTTTTTGACTTACATGTATCATCTCAAGAGAAAAATACTCCTACAGACTAATCATCACTTTGAGTACTATGTCCATGGATTTTTTAGATGAGCTCCAAATGAATGAGTTTAGTAGGTAAGGGAATAAAAAGAAAGTGCAGTCATATGTTTAGTAAAATGTACTGCTCTGCTTTGTCTATGGAAAATGTTGATGATAAAGAAAATGGTTTAAAAAAAATAAACCCCCTCAGGTGCAGCTCATGTGATGGGAAAATTTTGAGAACTAATCTTACAGGTAGATGAATGCTTCTGTTATAGAACATAAATCTAAATCCTAAATAGAAAGGTAGGGATAAACTAAATGGAATGACAATGTAATAAAAACTTCAGTTAGTCTAGTGAGATTTTTCTTTCAACACACAGCTATTTATTTGGGCAAATTAGTTTTATCAGTTTGTATATAAAGAATTTTTCCAAACCCAATAATAATAATAATAATCTTTTTCAGCTCATCTGTGGGAAGGTGTTCTTACTCGAATCAGATTCTGTAGCTGTTCTCATGTGCCTTTTAGACTGGGTGAATAGCATTCACCAGAGGAAAAGTTCTCTGGGGAATTTTAGGTATCTTCTGGAGCTCCCCAGGATTTTGGCTTCATTACACACTTTGCTCTGCTATGATTTTGTTGGATTGTATTTTTGTGTAAAGTTGGTGGAAGTTTATTTATCTTTGTGGATTGTTGAGCATAGTCAAGGTGCTAAAATGATGTGAAAGCTCAGCTATAGTAAGTGCTCCTGCTGCTTGTCACGCTGTCCTTTATAAAAATTGAGATTGTCAGCTACCTCAAACTTAGTAATTCTCAGTCAATTCAGTACTGCTGTCACGTTTTGTTTGCATCTGATACAACTGCATGAATGCGAGTAGCACAGACATCTCTAATTGCAGATAACTAATCAGCTAAGGAAATAAAGCATTAACTGTGAAAAACTTTAAACATTTTCAGTTCTTCTACTAGTAGTTATCTTTAGAAGTCTGACTTTGAGCCAGGATGTCCAACATGAAATTATTTTTTACCATAAGTATAGTACCCAATATAAATGTTTAATATAACTTGGTGATTTGAGCGATCATTTTGGGTTTTTTTCAGGGAAAACAGTCATTAATATATAGTTTTTAATATATAATTTTAATGTACTTTCAACTCTGTTATTTTAGGTAACTTTTGAAATGCACAAGGAGAGTCTTTCTCAAATGTACAGGGAGTACCAAGGGAAAGGAGGTGAAGGGAGTGGAATATGTTCTCCAACTCCAATTAGAACAATCTCTGGAGTAAGCAAAGAAGCTGAAACCAAGGGAAAGCAACAGTGTTTGGAGTTAAAGGAAAATGCTGCTGCTCCTTCCTGCATTGTTGATGATGTTAAAGAGTGCAGTACTGGAAAAAGAGAGACAAATACTTCATCAGATGGTGACCAACAAACACCTTCAGTGTCTAATCATAGGGAGGAGTTAGAGGGGGAAGACAGGAAGACCACAGAGGATTTAGAAGCAGTGCCTTCTGAGGAATTTTCTCCAGAACCAGAAGCAATAAAGCCCAGTGTTTCAGAAATTAGTACTGGAATAGCTGAAGCAATTGAAGATTCTCCGAGCAAAGCTGATGAGCTTGTGGAAGAAAGAATACCTGTCACTGCTGCTCCTTTAGCAGTGAAAAGTACTCCGGAAGGAAAAACTCCCGAAAGTCCAGAAAGACTGGAAAAATCAGCAGTAGAGGCGGAAGATGAAGATGACTTTGTTGATTTGAAAGAGGAAAGTAGTATGCCTTTACCTTCAGAAGAGACTGCAGACACAAACAAGGAGCATGGCTCTAATGAAAGCCAAGTGACAAAGCAGGACAAGGCACTAGAGAAGCAACCTGAATCTGTGCTTTTAAAATCTGAGGATACGGGTGGTGCCAATGGGGAAAAACAAGAACCACCTTCTGTACCAGAAACGGTGAGCTCTGCAGTTCAAGAAGGAGCAACTCAGCAGGATACAGAAGGGAAAAAGAAGCTGGAGGGAGAAAAAATTCTTTTAAATGAAACAAAGAAAGCTGAAGAAAATGCACATGCACATGTGGCAGAGCCTGCTGGAGCCTCTGAGAAAAGAATCGCCAAGCTTGATGTTTCCAGTGTTGCATCGGATACAGAGAGACTGGAACTGAAAGCGAACGCGTGTCTAGAAGCACCTCTACCCTCCAGATCCATACCTGAGGTAATTTCTACCTGTCCTTCATCTGTCTAGCTTAAAAAGAAAAGGAAGTTTTTTATTTTATGAGATTTTTGGAAAAAGTGTGTCCATACACCTTGTGGGGACTTGAATGTGAGTGGACTTTGTGAATTATCTAAAGAATGTTTTCTAGCCTTCACTAAAAAAGCTGTAATTCTTACTAATTTGTGTCCTGAGAAGTCTCTCAGATTTTATTCTTTGTACATTCACTTCTGGATGCTGAGGGAGACTTGAGTACGTGGCTAGACGGACACTACCTGTGTTGGTACTTTTGTTCCTAAGTTTGAAGAATTGAAAGGAACACTTACATATTCTGAGAGGATTTTATCTAGAATTTCTTCTGCTTCTTTACTCAACTTCCCAACTCATAATTATCGAGAAGCAAATATTGCTTGTGCAGAAATAGAAACATTGCTAGGTTTCTTTCCTATCCTGATGGAACTTGGAGAAATATTTCTTACAGTAGCTACTCTAGGTACACACACACACAAAAAAATTGATAGGATTTTATAGGATTGTCACTCCATCGTGATTTCAACCTACCTCTTCTGTGCAAGTGTAATTTAAAACTGAGCTTCTGTTGCAGGCTGCAGTGCTCCACCCTTCTAGTGTTTAGTTTCTAACTTGGCTTTTTGTGGTTAAATAGTCACATATCTGAGTACTTCCCTTCTGCAGAGTTACCTGCTAATGGATGCTCTTCATTCTGCACCGTTCTTCCTTAAAGGAGGAAAACCACTGTCTACAGCAACATATCCTCCCCCTGTGGTAAGGTTGGGTTGCTGCTTGTGTATGCCTAGATTGGCAGGTGTGGTAGTGCAGCTCTAGACTAGTTTGTAGGCTTGGTATGCCCAGTAAATAGCATTTGTGTAGTAGTTTTAGCTTTATTTGTAACTATGTATACAGTCTAAACTTGTTGAATATTTAAAATCTCAAGTCTAGTAAATGCATTTAGTGTACTATGGAAGCTAATAACCATAGTGTGTTGGTTTTTTGTATGTTTTGTTCATTTTTTTTGTCTCCAAATTGTGTATTCAGACCTCAAGGCAGCAAGATTCTTCAGGACAAGGGCTAGCTGCTGCTACATCAAATGAGCAAAGAAGAGACTCTAGATCAACTGTGTTCCGTATTCCTGAGTTTAAGTGGTCGCTGATGCATCAGCGCTTGCTCACAGATTTACTCTTTTCCATAGAAACAGATATACAGATGTGGAGAAGGTAAATTTCTTTGCTTTATATGGAATGATGTAGACTGGTATTTCAAACATAATTAATTTGAGACTTGGTTGAAACTCTATCAGAGTCACTTTTTGATTTTGAATTTTGCATTTCTGTTTTTTACTCATTACCCAGTGGCTTTACTTATTTGAAGACCTCTACCCAAATTTTCTCAGATGTTTTTTTAAGAGTCTTTACAGACATAAATGTGTATTGGTTGAGGGCCTGCACATACATTTTGACTGAAATCGTGGCTACATTTAACTCAGTGGCAGTCTTGCTGTTGATTTGTATTGGGCCATGATTATCATGCTCCTGACGTGCATCCTGCATCTTGTATAAGTATTTAAGTATGGACTAAAAAAAACCCAAAATCTATCCCAAATAATATTTACTACTACTGTATTTACATACACTTATGTTGCTGCTTTGATAGGGTTCTGTGAACACATATATATTCTATGCATTTAAAAATTGTAGTAGGGATATGGAACAGAATTATCAGGGTGAATTTAGTAAAAAAAGTTGAAAACAGTGGTAAATCTGTGTTTTAATGTTAAGATTTAATAAATAAGAGTGGTATCTACTATTAGCTTGTAGTAGTGAATGTCAGATTTAAATTGAACCATACATCTCTACTGATCCCATAAAAAGGAGTGTAAGGATGAAGAAATAGGGTATTTAAATAATGAAAACAATTTAAACTGAGGTGAATTTTTGTCTGGTTGATATTTTTGGGATGTGATTAACTTAACCCCTCATCAGATACAACTAAAATATACTTCTAGTTTGGGTTCTGGTTTGAAAATCTATTTCCATGTTTAACAGGGTCTAAGTTTTTGTGGTTTGTTGTTGTTTTAATTTCTCTTGGAAGCCCTTAATATTTGCTTTATTTTTCCAAACATGTAAGTTCAAATCTAGTTCACGCTTCCAAGACCCTTTATTGTACTGCCTGATACAGTGACTTTATAGCAAGTAATCATAGACCAGCCTCTAATGTATCTTTATCCAAATGATGATTAACACACATCGTGATGTTCTTAACAAGCTGTGATCTGGATTGGTTTGGGAACAGAAAAGGTGGTTTTAGGTTTGTATTAAGGTACATCAGTTGACCCTTACAGTCATGTGTTATTTGCAGCCCCTCTGCTAGCACTCTGGTTTTAGTTTTATGGAAGCATAAAGATGCTAAAATATCACAAAAATAAAGTTGTATTCTGAATGAAGTTTTTTACATTATTTTTTTCTTTTTTTGGACAGCCATTCTACAAAAACTGTGATGGACTTTGTGAATAGCAGTGACAACGTTGTGTTTGTGCACAACACAATTCACCTCATCTCTCAAGTGATGGACAACATGATCATGGCCTGTGGGGGTATATTGCCATTGCTTTCTGCTGCCACATCTGCTACTGTAAGACATTGCATTCGTATTTGAAAATTTCATCTCTTGTGGGAAAATGGCTTTCCTTGTGCACTGTATTAACCATTGTATCGGTTCTTCTGGGAAACAGGAATGCATGTGTGATATTTCCATAAGCATCTTTTTCCTCCCTTTTCTACCTCCATGCTTTCCCTAGGATAAACTGGGTGCCCTCTCTTCCTGAAGACACAAAAAGAAGTTGCCTCACTTCATTGTCCCATAGTGGTCTGGAATGGGATTAAATCCCAATACTAACGATTGTTCCTAGAATATCATTAATTACTGCTTGTGAATGTGACTGAAAATGGACTTCGAGCGTACATTTTTCTTGATTTAAGTTGTAGGCATCTCACCTTTGTGAAGAAATAAATGTTGCTTTCAATTTTTCTCTGTAGCATGAATTGGATAATATTGAGCCAACTCAAGGACTTTCAGTAGAAGCATCTTTAACATTCCTCCAGAGATTAATCAACCTTGTGGATGTGCTAATTTTTGCAAGCTCTCTTGGGTTCACTGAAATTGAGTCTGAGAAAAATATGTCATCTGGAGGAATTCTGCGACAATGTCTTCGTCTAGGTAAGCGAATAAAACAACTCGATGAGCATAGGAGCTTGCTGTTACTAAATAGCAATTGTTAGGTTTGGGGTTTTTTGGGACTTTTTTTGCTAAATCAAGATGAAACTTGGCTAAAGAAACATTAGGGTCTTTTACTATTGCTGTATTATGCAATGCTTATAAATGGGGTGGTTCTTTTTAAAAAAAAAAATAAAAAATTACTAAGTGTGGTAGCCAGACTGTTGTGGACACGTGTTTTCATTTTATCCATGAAGACACTTCTTTTGCCAAAGTTACTCAAATAGTCGAGGCTGAGAATATAGCAGCTTTAAGAAAAAGAAATCTTGTACTCTATACAAAAACCAGGAGTCTTTACAATATGTAGAAAAGAGATTTAAACCTCCAGGTCAGTACATGAAGGTATGGTGAAAACTAGAGGAGTACATTTCCAAAGAGCAGCTTTCAAATCGGGCAGTAGTTGGATCCAGTATAATATGTTTGCATCAGATTTGATGAAAAGAAAGTGGTCATTACTTAAAGTAATGACTATTCTGGAAATGAGGACACACAGGATCGTAACTGGGCTCCGTTCGTTAATACAGGAGGAGAGTATTCACGCTAGTTGCATGCTGTAAGACTTTTTATAATGAAAAGTTTAATTTGCATGAGTGCCAGAGCAGCTCAGAGCCTCAACAGTAACTAGCCTTCCTCTCCCTTTCTAGGCAATTAAAACTTTGTGCAGGTAGAGCAACATTTATGGGATGCAAGCAGGTATAGAGGTGGGGTAGTTCTTTTTTCCTTTGAAAATTAGAAGATGAAACAGGTACAATTGTGAAGTTAAAAAAAAAAAAGTAAATTGTGTAACTTCAGAACAGTTGAAGAGTAACAGAGCATCATGAAGCAAACATTGTCATTTGTTTCGCTGGTGTATCACTTGTCTTTCTTCCTGGCTAGTCTCTGCAATTTAGCTGTCTTCACCCTCCCCACCCCTGGGTTGTATGCATGGTAAAATTCCAGCGAGGGATGCTAACTTGTTCACTTCAAAGTATCCATTAGATACAACATATGTGTTCTAATAGTTTAGTATTAATTATGAGTTATAAATTATTAAAGGATTTTGAGCACTGTTTTGTGACTATTTAAAAGTTATGGAAGCAAATTATCATTTTACTGATGTGCTTGAAACTGTAAGTGATTAACAGGAATGTATTCTACATCTCTGTAAGGGATATAGACAGTACTATTTCCCAGAGTAATTTTTGCCATTTCTTTTCCCCTCAAGTGTGTGCGGTAGCAGTAAGAAATTGCTTGGAGTGTCAGCAGCATGCACAGCTGAAGCCTGCTGGAGATGTTGGGAAGAACCAAAAAACAGTGCAGGGCTTTGGAGGGACAGGAAAGTCTGCAGCAAAGGCAAGTATAATGCCACACTCAGGAACGCAAAAGTCAGTAATTACTACTCTGTAGAGAAGTTGTTAATTTTTCATTTGTACCTGCACCACTGATAGTTTAACAGAGCTGAAGGGCATCAATGCTGGAAAACATGAAGTAGACTTCCCAAGATTGGAATTTAACATTTAGATAATTAGCCTTCCATGGTGAAATAAATCCATCACAAGAATTGGCCAGATTTCCACCACCGCCTCCCCCCCAAGGATGAAATGGATCTGATCTTTGTGCTCTGGTTATGACAACATGATGTACAGCGAGAGATTGTGCACACTTAATGATTCTTGGTAAAATGCTTTTAAAAGCAGAATCTTAAACAATTGTGGCTTTTTTATAGAGTCCAGTGGACATTGTGATTGGTGGCATTTCTCCAATACGAGACCATGACAGACTTCTGCAGGATATGGATATTAATCGACTTCGAGCAGTAGTGTTCAGAGATATAGTAAGTTACACATAATGTTGTGATTTTTATTTTTTTTTGTAGCTAGATTTCTGCGTGTATCTGATGAACATTTGCTATGTGTTATGTGGTTTGGCTAAATGGAATTTACAGAAACTGAATAGTGCTCACAGTAATTAGGAACATAAAACACTCTGCAGCTCTTGTAGTGTTGGGGATTGGAAAGAGGGAGAGGTGAAAATTGCTACCTGCTGATCAGGCTCTCTGGTGTTTTCCTAAGAGCTGATTCTCTGCAATTCTGCCTATTGTGTATTGAATATGTTGTGTGTAGTACAAATATATACTTTCACATGCTGTACATAAGCAGTTTGTGTATACTGTGTGTCATAAAAATGTTTAGGTGTACTTTTTGAAAAATGAGTATCTTTCTAGCTAATTAGAAATTAGAGGTCATCTCTAATTCCTTTACTTCCCCTCAGAGGAACCAATTTGTGGGTAAATATGCATATATTTTTTAGTCTTCACTTGACTAAAAATATCTTTGCCTTATGTCAGCAACTTTATAGCTGATATTGAGGAAATTGAGATTGATTACTTAAAAAAGCACCTCTGTAAGCAAATACAGCAACTGTAATGGCTATGAGTCATTGGTGGCCACAAGCTTGGACAACAGAACTTATTTTCCAGTAATTGGACTACTTAGGAAGTATAATGATTTATGCAGTGACTTTGCTTCTATGCAGAATAGTGAAGAACATTTGCTTTTTATCTTTATAGCAATTATTGATTGAAACAAGCTTATTTCAACCCTTACTTCAGTATTGGGATGCAAGAGAGTAACAGGAAGTGAATCTTTCATACTGGTGGCAACTCAGTCATAGAATGGTTCGGGTTGAAAGGGACCTTTAAGATCACCTAGTTGCAACCCTGCTGCCACAGACAGGGACACCTCCCACTAGACCAGGTTGCTCAGACCCCCATCCAGTCTGTCCTTGAAGACTTCCAGGGAGGGGGCATTCACAAACTCTCTGTGCAATCTTCAAAATCAAGAACATTTCATTTACTCTTTTTTTTTTTTTTTTTCTTAAAAAAACCTAACAGTATGCCCATGCAACCTCTGCTTTTCTTTCATCTCTAATCCATCAGGTTTTCTGTAAATAACCCCATTATTTGGCTACCGTGTTGAGCTGTGGAGAAGTAGTACACTTTAGAAGATCTGTTTTGGAATAGTTGTCTTTCGAGGAGTTCTACAAACAAAACAGACAAAAAATAAAGAAGGGCTTGTGCTAATTCCCTGGACCAGAAGTTTATGAAGTAATTAAGGGACAGTTGGAAACTGTCTTGCAAAAATTCATCCAGAAAGAAAATTCTTTATCATCCTTAGTATGGTAGGGGACTTTGATCAGTCTGGCCTGCTGCTAACCCATTATTGCCTTACTCTTTCTGTCTTGTTCTATGTAAGTTAAGGATTTGGGTTGAGCCTTAAGGGAATAGAGGTTGCTGTTTTCAGTGTAACAGATAGGATCCAGCTATGTTATCTAGTTCTGAATGGAGAACTTCTCAAAAAATTCTCCCCATATAGATTATTAATGAATTCTTTATGGAATGTGGGGCTACAATAGGCACTACAATCATGATGAAGTGAGTTTTGTAGTTAGGCTTACTTTCTTAAACTGCTCAGGGGGAAAAATTGAACACTACCTGAGCTCTTCTGTAAATGAGTGGAAAAAAAAAAAACCAAAACCAACCAAAAAACCAAATACCTTTTTTCTTACTGATCAGTCAGGGAGGATCCAAATATTCAGTTCTTCTGTGATCCCAAAGTGTACAAAGCTTTTCTGCCTTTGACAGCGAAAGGGGACAGGCTTAGGTGAAATCATAACATCTAGTCAGATGTAGGATGTGATTCTTCCCTCTGTTCCACTAGGAGTGACTGAATATTCTGAGGAGGTACTTGGCATAGTTCATCTTAAGATTTCTTCTTAAGATTTTCTTAAAATCTCTTGATAAAGTTACAGCTGTAATGCAAATGCATATTGGCCAGTTCTCATTTAAATGGTACCTAGTAGAGTAAGTCCATCTGGACAATCTGATGATGAAATAAAACCTTAAAACTAGTTCTGGAATTTCTTCCAGTTCCTTAGTTAGCATGTAATAGTTTATAACTGCTTTTACAGTTTTGTGGAGTGCATTTGCCTGGCAGCAGGTTGTACTTCACAGCAAATGCTGTTAATATCTTAGCACATTTGAGGAAACACGTTGTAAATACGTAAAGGGGACCTAGTCCCTGCACTAATTTGAAGTATGTAGTCAAAACACACAACCTTAGTCAAAGTTGTCATACTTAGAAAAGAAAAATGAAAGGATTAGTGCCACTTGAATACAATTGCTGTATTCCTGAGCTTTATAGGTGAGACAAACTGTGACTAGAGAATATTGTTCTTCTATTGTTGACATATCAGCTTATTCTTGGTCTGTTTATGGTAGCGCTGGGCATACTTTGCAGAAAAACAAACATGCTGCTGAAATTATAATGGAAAAAATCTGTGTCCTTTTTTTTTTTTTTTCTTTACAGGAGGATAGTAAACAGGCTCAGTTTTTGGCTTTGGCCGTTGTCTATTTTATTTCTGTGCTCATGGTTTCAAAATACAGAGATATACTGGAACCCCAGAATGAAAGACGACCACCAAACCATAGCCAGTCATTAAAGGAATCAGAGAATGAAAGGAATGAAACTCCTGCTACAGGTGAACTGTTAATTATTTGGCAAAATGAAATAATATGGCTTTTGCATCTTAAAATTTTATTGAAGACCGTGTGAAATTGTATAGAAATATATGTTACAATCACTTAAGTAAACAACATGATAGTATTCAATTTGCCTCAGTATTTGTGTGTATCTTTTTCTGATCAGTAGGTTGATTTTGCTGAGTAGAGGTGGTTAATCTCACAGAAATAGCTAAGGATTCAGGAATGTTTGTTGCAGAATCATTACTATTTTGTGTAAGATCAGGTATGCATAAGCACAGACTGACAGCTCTTTATTTCTGCTACTTTTTTTGGGGCGATCAGTTAATTTTCATTCTTTGACCGTTGAGTCAGTATCTTCTATTTTCTTGTCTCTGTTTTTGGATGTTATAATTCTTTAGGCTTGTAAGAAATTAGAAGGAAATTTTGCTGCTTGAGGAGTCCTATAAAACGCATATGATATTAAATCTCTTAATAGGCAAGAGGAAATACTTGTGGCTGTGTTATTTCACTTGTCAGCTATTGGTGTTACTTCTTTATGGGCAGTGTGGTGAATTCAGTTCTGTTAATAATGAACTTAAAGCATGTTTTCTGTTTTGGTATGAATAGATGTTGAAATCCCTGCTGCTGCTGGTGCTACACCCTCTGCTGAAGATTCAGAAAGTACAGCATCTGTGCAAAGGAGGGATTCTGGTCTTGGGGAGGAACCAGCTGCAGGACAAACTAACAGTTGTGGTAGTGTTGCTGAAGCAGGACCTCTGAATGTCAGTGCTGGTCCAGACGCAATCAGCGAAGTACTGTGCACACTCTCATTAGAAGTTAATAAGTCTCAGGAGGAGAGAAGTGAGACAGGAACTGAGGATAGTAAGCCTGCAGCTCCTGGGCCAGCTGCAAAAAATGTCAATGTAAAGGACATCCTGAGAAGTTTGGTAAGCACACCAGCTGATGGAACTGCAGTGGATGCTGCTCTTCTGCCACCAACCTTCCTTGGAGTTCTTGGAGATGGAGCTGCTGAGCAGCCTGTACAGTTCCATTCCTTTGACAGGTAATGTAACTTCTAAAATACTTAGGCTCTTATAAAGCTCAACTGCTTGCTGTTTTGCTTTCGCTTTTCCAGTGCTGCACTGTCCTAGGTGGACTCTTCTCCATTTTTCCCACCTCTGAAGTGCCAGCCATGTGTACCCACAACTTTCAGTGTTCTCTCACTGAAGCTTGAGACATGATACTGTATCAGATACTGAAAGGAAGGTTGTCTGGTGCAGCAGTATATACAGAGGAGAGAAAGGGGTGCGTGGACTGAAGCAGAAGACGGCACCGTGCTTGGGAATGGAAAGGAGTTTTGTAGGAGTCTGTATAGCTACCCGGTCTGCTCCACGGTGACAACTTGGGGGTATCAGTTTCCTATGACTTCACTGTTTAGTGGGTGGAGCTAAATGTGAGGAGAAGGTCATGAACTAATAAAACATATTCTGTCCTCCAGCAGTTGCATGTGACCGGTATGTCGGTGCCTCTGTGTTTCTAGGTGGCTTAATTTTTCATTTCCTTGCTTTTGTGGGTATGTCAGGTAGACAAAAGTGTACTTAATGATGTAGAAGTCTTACCTCTAGTCAATTATCTGGCTTCTATGGTACATATGTTGATCTAGGATAAGGCATATTGCTAACTAGCTAATAAATCAGTTAATCAAAAAGATAGAATACCTGTGGATATTAATCATTTATATTTAAAGTTACATAGCAAGAAAGTTTCATGACTACTTGAAGGTGACTGTATCTTTATACAGTGTGACTCTACTTAAAATACAAGTTTATGCTCTGAAATGACACCTAGTGACAACAGCAGGAAGAAATCGTACCAGGGAAAGAAAAAGCTTTTTACAAAAAAGCTGTAATAGGGTTGGAAGTAGTAGCTCTTAGTTCTGGCATAGTAAAAAATAATAAGGTACATTGTGAAATTTCAGAAAACCAAGCTTTGGGTTGTTCTCTTATTTTCTGTGTCTGGTTTACGTATAATATATTGTTTGCTGGCAAACACAAGTTCTGTGAGTTTACTTTTCCCCCCGCCTTTTTAAAGACACTTTGTTAGAAGTTGTTCCCATGTAGCAGTTTAGCAGTGGGGTATCTCTGGAAATTTCAAAGCACCTCTCTGATCCTGCATTTATCTCAGGAATGCCGTGTCAGAAATCAAAACTCTCCTCATATCTTAAGGATTATCAACTTCCCAGCCATAGCTGGAGAGTATACAGTAACAGCTCTGTGAGTGAAACCTTACTGAAAGGCTGCCAGGTTGCAAGCCTTTGCAAACAGCTAGGTGTATGTGTTCATTCCCATGCCAAAAATCTTCCCCTTATCTTATGTGAAGATACAATCTTGTGATTAGTGGGTGCCAGGGGTTTATCGTGATAAAGTTCAAGATTTGCATTGGCTTTTTCCCCAAGATCCATGGGGACGTGAATTAATGTTCCAATTGCAGTTTGTCCTAAACCAGCAATTCTCTTATTTTGTAGTAAACTTGTAGAAAAAGAGGGGAGGGTGGTGGTGGTGGTAATGCAAACAAATGTAAATGAAAGAGAAATAAAAATAATCCAAGTTTAGGGTAAAAAAAGAGGTGACATTTCTCTTCAGTTAGTCTAGTAAAACCCATAACCTATCACTTGCTATTTTTACTGTGCCATTTAAAATAAACCCCCAGTCTCTCCTGGCTTCTGCTGCTCTTTGTGGAAACATTCAATAATCATGTCATTATAGGAAGCCAATGCTGAGGGTTCAGAGAAATATAGGCTCTTAAATCACAGTCTTGTACCGTAGAGCTTAAATCTGCAGCTGTGCTGTAACTTACAGAGCAGAGCAGATATGTTAATAAGCTTGTTTATCTTTTTGGAACATCGTCTGTAAGCTGCTTAGTTTGGCTCAGCCTGTGTTTACACATTTGTCAGTCAGTGGCCTGCATGTGCCTTTGTAATGGTTGGTTGTGGTATTTCAGTTAAATTAAAGCAAAATCCTTTTGGGTTTTTTTGTTCTATTTATTTATTTATTTATTTATGGACTGAATAGATTTTACACTTCATTGATTTGCTCCTCAGATGTAAAAAGGATAAACTCATGGTTGACAAGATTAAGTCTACCAGGTACAGATAGAGACAGAATATGAAAATGGGGCATCTGTAGATCAAGGCACATAT
Source organism: Ceryle rudis (assembly GCA_033439905.1). Taxonomy (NCBI): domain Eukaryota; kingdom Metazoa; phylum Chordata; class Aves; order Coraciiformes; family Cerylidae; genus Ceryle; species Ceryle rudis. Next base: position 31,302 of record JAAGNO010005981.1, on the reverse strand, counting down.
GCTGTGATGAGCTCCTCAGCTCTTTTGGCACATCAACAATTTGCATTCTGTAGGGGCTGAAGAAGCAAACTGTTTGAAGTCTTCTCCCTGCCAAGCTGATTTTAAAGTTCTGGTACAAAATTGATTGTGTTCTTTCTATCATCTCTTCTCTTCTCTTCTCCCCCCACTACCCCTCTCTGATCTCTCATGGTTTTGAGAGTCTCTTTTTCTTCCTTTCTCCTTGGATATTTCAAGGGGGACATAAGAGAATGGGTATTATCTACAGACAGCAGAGCTCACAATGACACTGACATGGCAGGCTGCTTTCCTGGCTCTCAAGCAGAGGTAAAAAATAAGTCTCTGATCCTCTTTATTGGTCTTTTGCTCATTGCGTAGGAGCCCTGCAGTGGGCATCATTCTGGTAGCCTGGGACAAGTCTAACTTTGATTTTGCATTAAAACCGTTATCCCGTAGGGAAACAAACTGTCACCCGTGTTGCTCTTCACTAGAAAAATGGAATGCTAACAATTAAATCTGTATAAATTCCTGTATGTCAAGAGGAATTGGAAGTCATGTAGGTATTTTTAAATTATAGTGAGGTCATCAGTTTGCCCTGGCCCATGTTGTGCTAGGAATATTTGACTTGCACCCAAGGAAAATTTCTAACTGGAAATATATTTAAAATTAATTGCAGACTTGCCAACTTAAATAATTAAAAAGTTAGGAAAATGTATTCAAAATTTAGGTGATATTTATAGATATTTTGTATCTTTATATTGAAACAGAAGAATCAGTGATCTGAAACCAAGAAAGCTTTCAGTAAGTAAATCCTTATAGAATTTGGCAGAATAGATCATTATTGTGTAAGCCTTTGTCTGTGATGGAAGTCAGTGTTCAGCTCAGTGGTCTGTGCTCATTCAGCAGTGAATAATTGTCTGCAACACGAAGGCTTCTTACACTTCAGCATAATTGGGACTAATAACACACTGACCTTCTGGCTAAGATGTATTTATGGTGGCTAGTTCTCACTGTGCCTGACCTACATTTCTAAGTTCATGTGCTGTAAATTCTTACTTTAAAGCTTAAATATTTGTTTTTAAATTAAAAGGCAAACATCTAATATAGGCATGTAAATGAGGCAGCTGAGCTGTCGTTTTTACCGTAGTGCTTGATGTTTCCGTGAAATACACCTTAGGAAAATTTCAGGAAAAATAGTTTAGTTAATTTCTCCTTTATCTGAATAGTATGATGATAGATGTTACAATATACAAATGTAACCTAAAAGTATAGAGTTAATTGAAACAACTTCATAAAGTGAAAGTGAAGAAGTAAAATGTATTGATGGTTTTCTTCCACGTGCCATCTCTACCCATGTGTGAGGTTGCTTCATCACAACACGCATGTTGTTCTGATTAAGGTATGGTTACAGACCCTTTGTTAAATACACTGTTTCTGCAGATCTAAGGAAGTGTGCTATAAGGCTACTTCTGAATATTTTATTCACAGCTGTAGAAACATTTATTTTTTCAAGGAAAGCTTATCTGTTTAGCTACAAAAAAGGACTGTCTTACCTGTGTACTCTTTAAAAGCAAGTACCCTATTATGTGAGAGAAGTTGAAAGCACATCAGTTTTTAAGGCACTTCTCTGACAAATTTACCTGATTTAATAGTGTGCTAAACACTCCATGTTTGCCACATAGTTTATTTACTACAGTATTTAATCTTGATTTTCCACTGTCTTACACATTCTTTCTGCCAGTTGCATTCATTTTACTTATATTAGCATTTAAATAATCTTTCGAAAGAAGAACACAAAGGAACATTGATGGTTAGTGGCAAATATTTCTGTTTGAACATGGTTTCATCTCCCCCTGAATATTCAGAGAAAATACCACGCTACTACACAAAGAAGGGAAACCATAGGAATATCAGAATGCAAATAAAAGAAACACAAGTAATGTCTACGCTTCAAGTATCTTCATTGCTTTCTGGTATGTGGTAAATAAGAATGCACATGTGATTGCTGAGCTCTCCTTTCATTTCTAGAAGAAGGTCTGGAAATGGAAGCTCTTAAAAGCAATGCTGCAAGTGTCACCTTGGTCAGTTGTCCTGCTGAAAGGGAGGACACCCACAGCAGGAAACAAATGATGCAGCAGTGTGTAGCCATAAAGTAATTATGTTCAGATACATCCCTGTTTTGGTTTGTTGTTCCTGTATTATTTTAAGGATTTTTTGAATCGGAAGGTCCTGGCATAAGACAGAGAGAAAGTACATTCAGGATCTGGGGTTTCTTTACATCTCATTTTTGGACTATATCCAGTGCTGCTTTTGGCTGTATGCTACAGATTGATGCAGCTGTCGGGAGAAGGGACCTTCTTTCCTCACCAGAAATGCTGTTCATTTGGTTTTGGCTGGAAAGATTGGAATCTTTTCAGTTGCCTATTGAAGATCACTATCTAAAGTAAATTTTGCTCAGAACTAGTCTGAGGCTAGAAAAGAGCTTTATGGTGAGTTGTTCAAAGCCTCTGTTTTCTTCCCAAGATTCAGATTTTTTTATGCGAAGCAGCAATTTCTCCATCCCGTATATAGTGTTGCCTTTTATGTTGCTCAGTAATTCCGGAGCACAGCAGAGGTCTTGGCTGTGCTACATCATGAATGCTGAATCCTTAAACAAGCTTGTAACAGAGGGGATCAAGATCTACCATGACTTCTAAATATAGGAATTATCATAGTATTTATGAAGTAGGTGTTTTTATATGTTAAAGTTTTCAAGTTTTTGTTTAGCTAAAAGCTAAACTTTTTTTTTTCTTTTTTTTTAACTTCAGTGGGATGTGATAAACAACCTAAGTTTCTCAGAAAACTTTGCGAGGATCAGTGTCACAGTCACAGTGCTGACTGTGTCTGGAATATACAGGTGCACACCCATGTGTTTGAGACAGCAATGCATCCTTCTGTATTTCGAAGTCTGAAACCTCTGCTTACTTTTATTCCATGTATCAAAGCAAAAAGAATGATGTTGGATAAATTAAACAAACAACAAACTTGCTAACAGCTCTACTTTGCAGTACTCTATTAGTGGCTTACTACTGGTGCCAGTAGTCAGATGATCTTCATTAAATTGAGTGCCATTGGTACTGAAAATTATAATGGAAGTGTAAGAATGTAATTATTTTTTTATATACTCATGGATAGTAAGTGCCAAAGAGGAGAGTAGCAGCTGTACTTGTATTCCCAAACTTGTACAGATTTGAAAGTGTGAAGGTATACAAAAGATCTTCAAAGGCAAAAGGCATTGTTGTGGCCATTTATTGTTGTTGCAGCCTGGGGACAAGAAAAAAAGGAGTCTAATTCTGTTGCTTGAATGCACCTCTCCTTGGGTAGCTATAGAGAGTCTGGCAACGTGCTCCAGCTACTCTCTAAGTGCGACTGCACTTAAGCATGCTGGAGGTCAGTAGAAGTTTACAGGAAGGAATGGTAGTATATAGTGTTGGGTCAGAAAAAAACAGCTCAGAGAAGGGAACTGTTGTAGCTGGGGTTTCTTTTTGTGGCTGCTTATGGTCAGCCACCCATGAGCAGTGTGAAGGCAACAGCCCCATCTGCACCCAAGCTTCCTTGCTCCTACATTGTTCCAGAATTGTTACTTCCCTATGAAGAACAATGACTAGCAGTGCTAAAAATTACTCCTGTTCTTAAAAATTCCTCCTTGATCCTTCCAGCATTTTCATTTCTGCATTTTTGCCTGAAAGGGGGCTGTTCGAAGTTATAAAATGAGTCAAAGTTCAGCCATTTATGTATGATTTTACCTTTTTAAGATGTGGGTCTGGCCTTTTATATCTTCAAATACCACCTGTTTAGTAGTTCCTGGGCCTCTTAGTAGAGTCAGAGAGTAGTATCAGTAGTGTTCATAGGCATTCAAAGGACTCAGTGATTCTGATGTAATGTTTTGAGAGAATTCTGATTGACTTTAAGCCCTGTAAACAAAAAAAGCTTCTCTAGAAGATTTATTTTTACCCTCAAGGTAATGTGGTGCTTTCCAACATAGAATTAATTACACGAATTACATGTTTTGAACAGAGATTTCTTATATGTGCACAGTTGCCATACACGTGCAACAAAATCTGTCGCTAAAGATTGTCCCCTATCACCTCGCACCCCATGTAATCATGCGTGTATTAGTTAGCAGCAAATGGATTATTGTTTCTGTAACTTAGTGGGTGTGCAAATCAGTATTTCCAGCTCATGCATTGAGATCTCACAGAATCCCCACGAGTAGACCGGTGTTTGTAAGATGTCTGTGTGATTTGAGTTTGATATTATTGATCCACTCTTTCTTGAGTGAGTTAGCTGTTCAGTAAAGGAACGCACACGGGTTTCAGTGCTGGATCAGGAGTGTTGGCAGGAATGTCCTGGAGTGTACTATGTGTGCATGCATCTTGTGCTCAGTAAACTTGTATTAATTTCCCAGCCCCTTCCAGGTGTTTAAAGGTGGTTTATAGAATAGCAGTAACAGTTTCCAGGCAGTGAATATCACAGAGCCTTGAGTGAGAGATCCCCTTCTTATTTCTGGGCGATGCAGAATTATTTGGTCATGTGTCTAAAATTTAGAAGACAGACTAAATAATAATATTTTTTAGTTTTAGTCCATTGTTCATGTTTCAGGGAAACTGCCATGAACGTATGAGCAAAATTCATGGTTTAAGTGCAATATCCTGACTTGGGGCTCAGGTGTTGTTGCTTCTATTTTTTTAGTGTATAGTTAACATTAGCAGTCACCCTTATAATGATATGACATGTACTGCCTCCAAGTACAGTGCCTGCCTCCTCCTGCCATTAAGGAGGGTTGATTTAATCAGCACCGTGGTCTAGCTTCTGTGGCATCCCTTGGACTGAAGAAGGGAGTCAAATGGAGTCCTTTTTCCCCATTCTAGCAAGAGCTATTATAGCATTATTTGACAGAAGTTACTTGGTTGTTATTATCACACCTGAATTTGGGTCAAGTTTCCAAGTTACTTTATTTATAAAATGAATATTTTTAAAGCTATTAAGGGAATACTTTCAGTGTGTAGTTATAGCACTGTCAACAAAAGATGTGATTAAATAAATTGAATGTTGAAGACTTTCGGCTTATGGTTAACACCAGGTAATTAAAAGTAAGCGCTGCTGTGGGAGTGCATTATATATCAGCTGTACTCTTTACCTCATTAGCTGGGTTTTTGCATGTTTATGGAGCTAACTTGCAATTAAAAATGCCTTTAACGTGCGCTTAACAAGGCCTTTTAGGTATTTGGAATAAACTACCTCGATTTAATTGAAATTGGTATAGCATAAATAGATGTCTTAGTAACATGTGAGATAAATCTCCATGCCTAACTTGTCACATCTCATATTTTCCTCTTGTGCAACCTTTACTGCTGACTATAAAGCGCAACATTCAACTTGTATAAAGGATGGAGATTCTCTCTTCAACTTCAAAGAATGTTTTAATTTGTTATAGAAGTAAAATGTAATTGGCAAATAGACTCAAATTCACACCTTAGCCTTATTTAAGATGTGTGAACACTTGTATGTGCCTGCAGATATGTGTTAATATGTTTTTAGCTATAGTATATCCTTCTTCAGTTAGCCTTCTGTTCTGCCTTGGAATATTGGAAGTACTGTACTGTAAATGCAACCTCCAGCGCTGATAAGTTATTTTAATGTTTTCATTTTGAGTAATGTGACAGTTTTTGTAAATACTTGCCTGCAGTTTAAAACCAAATCTTAGTGAAACGAAGGTGAAAAGGAAAGCCTACCTTGGAGGTTGCGTATCGTGCCGGTCTTCTGATGGTGTACTTGTGTGTCAGGGATTTTGTGGAAGTGGATGAGATGCTGAAGTGTACTATAAAAGCTAAACAAGGGTGAAGCGTCTGCCTGTAGGTTAAGGTAGATTGCCAAAGATGATGGAAAAATAGAATCACAGAATGGTTTGGGTTGGAAGGGACCTCAAAGATCATATAGTTCTGCCCCCCCTGCCATGGGCAGGGACACCTCATGCTAGAGCAGGTTTCTCAGAGCCCCATCTAACTGGGATTTGAACGCAACCAGTGATGGAGCATCCACAGCTTCCCTGGGCAATCTGTTCCAGTGACTCACCGCCCTCAGAGTAAAGAATTTCCTCCTTACTTCCATGCTAAATCTACCCTCTTTCAGTTTGAAACGATTACTCCTTATCCGATTACTACAGGCCTTTGTAAAAAGTCCCTCCCCAGCTGTCTTGTAGGCCTCCTTCAAAGGAATAGGGAAGGAATGGTACTTTTGTAGGACAGAAGAGCACATATAAATGTGTGTAGATGTGTAAACAAGGATTGTGATGCGTGAAACTTCATACAGTGTTATTTACTCTTTGTCTTTGCCTAGGAGCGTTGTCGTACCACCAAAGAAATTGATCGGTTCATCTTCTACAGCTGCTACGGGTGCTCCTACAAATGCTGTCAGTGTGGTTTCTTCTTTAGATTCAGCCCAAGCCCCGGATTTGTCAGGAGACTCTCCTGGTGAGTAGGCTAAGATAAACAATTTAAATCCCAACTCTTCCTCTCTTGCTTCTCCATCCCTCACCATTCACTCTGAATACAAATCAGTAAGATTTTTGTTATGTGTATTTTTGTGATGTGAAGGCGAGATGTTTTTCAGTAGTTATCTCTATCTCAAAACACTGTAGATGAGAACAAGAGTGTTTCAGGCATTAAGTCATTAGTTGCTTTCTGTTATAGTACTGGTTAGTGTATATACATAACATATTTTCTATACATTCCAATCATCTGGGAAGATGGTGTTTTACACATTTATTTCTTAAACTATGGCAGTGGATGTGGTGTAACATGTCCTAAATTATCAAGTCAGACAAAAGGACCTTTGAGACATCTGTATCCTGCATATTATGTTGTCTACAGCTTTGTCATATGCCCTCATGTAGCAGCTTCCAGTCCTGCATTGGGTATCCGTGCCTCTAACAGGGACCAGTATCAGATACTGTACCAGAAAATAGATGTGACTCTAGGTTAAACTGGACAAATTGTCAGTGGCATGATAAGGGTTCATTAATATAAGAATTCAGCCTTTTTGGTATCTTCTGAGAGTTCATCCCCCAGGTAATTCTATTATTTCTGAGTTTGATGTTGCAGCTACACAAATGTAAAAAATGACTTGGTTATAAATTAAAAAAAAAAAAAAAAAGTATTTTGCTTTTACTTTTGTAGAAGTCATGTTGTGTAAATATATATATATAAAAAAAAAGCAGCTTTCCTGAATTTTTTGAGGGTTCTCCTTTTGCCTTCCTCTAGCAGAACACAAATGTCTGAGCAGTGTTTGCTGTAATTTCAAGAATCCTCACGGGTTTTGTAAAAGGAAAAAGCAAGTGTACTATATTAACTTGTATTTAGTATCAGTATGGTATATTCTAAAGACTTCTCTTTGTTATAGATTTTTTTTTTGTGATGTGAAATATGTTTGTTTATATATTGTGGGATATTTGTCCAAGGATATATGTGTTAGTGTTGAGTAGGACTGAAAATTATATACAAGTGTTTCCAATAGCTTTAGCCTGAGGTCAAATTCAGTGTTGATGCTGAACTAATTGCTTTGGACAGTTTTTTTTCAGTGGGGACAAAATTGAGTAGGTTGTTTATAAGCAAGTGGTCCTTTTAACCCTTAGTCTCTCTGGTCATTCTGGATGAGATAAATGATGTTTAACCTTATATGCTGTGTCAAAGGCATGCTTTTCTATTTTGCCATGCTTAAATCCCAAGGTTTTGTAGGATCTCATGATTATGCCCTTGAAATTTACCATCTACAAGACTTAGAACTGATTTGCATCTTAATCAAGGAAATCTCAATCTATGCTTAATTATCGGTGTTTCTTTTCAATGTTTGAGGTTCTTGCTTCCCGTTTTTATGAAATTACTTCCAAATTACAAAGGCTGAGGGGGAAAAAATGTTATCTGTTGTCATGTCCTCCAGTACTCCTGTGTCTGGAAGGTATTTGTTGCCATCCTCAACTGCCGATTGCATTTCTTGGGCAAATCAAAAAGATTTTGTTCCGGACATGATAAGAAGAAAAGCTATTGAAATCTAGGATGTTCCTGTTCTTTGCAAAAGGGAGAATCCATTTTGTCACCCAAACTGCAGGAATTAGCAGTATACGAGTCTAGGAGTAATGTCTGGACTAAGAACACTTACTCTCTCTTAAAATGTCACAGTTCTTTGGGGAAGATTGCCTCTGAGCTGCCAAACAAACAAAAAAACCCCAAAAACCAAAAAACCAAACAAACTGTTACTTACATTGAAATTATTTAAAATAGTTGTTAATTTTTTAACTCCTTACTGGTTTTCCCAAGTTTATGTGGGCTTAATTATTACAATTTCTGACGTCAGTATTCCCTTGCTTTTAATAGAAACAAAACAGATGAACATTGATTTTCAGGTTTAGTCAACCTTTAAGAACATATAGAAGAAAAAATAAGAGCTCCTGTGCCTGTAGAATGTATAAGAAATCCAGACAATAAACAATACTGATGTAGTTAGTAACTCTGTGACTTCCAGCATGTCTGGGAGTTTTGGCAAAAATTGGGCATGTAATCTGAACTGATATGCATAAAAAGAAACTAATCAGGATTAAAAATAGACATGTTTAGACTGGCAATCTAATTAATTAAAAGAAAAAGTAAAGAGATAAATGAAATCATGCCTTAAACAGATTAAAATGTGAGACTGTTTCTTTTTCCCCTGGCAAATGAATGGCATGGAAGCAAAAATTTTTCAGAGTTGGAGAGGTTTACGCTGATGTTGCTCATGCAAATTGCACACGTTTCAGTTTGAAAGAAAGATCTGTATAAGGCCTTTCACCTCTTTATTTGAAGATACAAGTAGCAATAAGAGAGCTTCCTATGAAAATGAAATACATCATTTTCCCTGAGTTCAAATCACATGTTCTGTCACTCATTTTTGTTTTCATAGATCAGAGAATCAATGCATTGTTCTCCTTTTTTTTTTTTTTTAGCTAACATTCATTGTAAATTTGTGAGTTGTTTTTTTTTTTTTAATTAAGAAATAATGGGAAGAAGTTTTATATAGTATGTATGTGATATCAGAATTGATTGGTCAAGGATCTGTGTTGGAATGTTAGTCAGTCCTTGTGGTTCTGGATGTCTCCATTGCCATTTACATGCGCTTTGAATTCATCAACCTCCTTCCCAGTATTTTTCCTGAAGTTTGCATCTTGCCTGTAGCTCGGGGTCTGTGAGTATCTCAGAGGGTTGACCCTTGAGATTGTCCTAAGCTCATATCAAGTGGATGTGACGTGTCCTGGACTACCAAATACAGAGTGTTGACAAGTTGGAAAGATAACCATCTAAGATCACTCTGTTCTTCTCATACTTTGAAAGAGGGTGAAAACATGTGTTGGCCTCAGACAGCCAGGCCTTTTGGCAGGAGAAGTTTCTTCACCTTTTCTCATTGAAGCTGCAGAATATTTCTGAGCACAAACAGCCTTTCCTGATTACAGATATGCCTCCTGTGGTCTGAACGTGCCCAGAGCACGTCGCTGATTGCTGATATTTTGGGTTGTTGGCCTGCTGAAATCGATACTCCAATTATTGAAAGATCCTGGAAATGAATGGTGAAAAAAAAAAAAAAAGCCCCGTCACGGCCAATCATTAGTCTCTTTCATTAGTCTCTTACAGAGGGTGGTATTGAGCAAAAAAGCATATTTACTACTAATAATCTAAGGGAAGAGAAATTTGCTCAAGTTATTTCTTCCTTGGGTTGGCTTATAGGCTGAATGTCAGATCTGACACAGAGATTTTACATGTTCTGTGTCCAGGAAGGGCTGCTGGAAAGCCAGGACTGATGTTTGGATAGGCAGGACTTGGCAGAGTTGCCTGAGCTATTGGGAACATGCTAGCGGGATGCTGTTTGTATTTTTGTTTGTCACTTAGCTTTCCTTTTAAAAGTTTCAGTTGCAGTTGTAATGTTCTGAAGCAGTGTGAACCTTTTTGAACTGTTTTGCAGTTTGCACCCCCCTGTTTTCTCTGGTGGTCCGAGTTTTTCTGTTTATGTGCTTGAAGGATTTGACATGCATTTTATTGGTGCTTCGCTCTAAGGAGTGCAGTTTTGAGGCTTTCACTATTCGATTTGCAAATGGTGGCTCAAATATATTTCTATAAAGAGGGAGGACAAACAGTCTGTAGGCAGCAGGAGTGAGCTGCATCTCGTCCTTACGGACACTGAGTGTAGAAAATACTGAGAAATTCCACTCAATTGCTGTAGCCTGCCTCCTCCCCCTCTTACTCCAAGTTAGTTGAGTTTCACTTGTTTTGCCTTTGAGCTACACAGAGTTGCCAGCAGGATCTCTGCTTCTCCTGAGCAGAGACTTAGACAATTCCCCACAGTGTGAAGTCATAAACAAGGCCATGTCAAAGGCTGAGGTGAAAAAGGAGGTGGATGCTTGGCAGAAACCTGGGAATTAATAGGAACAAGAGATTAAAATAAAGGAGTTGTGACTCCTGAATGCTAGTCCTACATATAGGAAAATGTAAATTTTCTCCCATGGTTGGCTTGTTTTGCAAAGCAGAATGGTTTCATTGATTTTTATACCTAGGTGAAAATAACCTTGAAGTTTTGCGATAAGTTAGTGGGAGACAAAGTCGGAAAAATGAATGTGAAGTTAGTTACCATCGGTGCAGATGTAGTGGAGGAAATTCACTGGATTATAGTAACTATTTCACAGAGAAACCCGACTTCACAGTGACAGTAGTTGAAGGCTGGTTACCAAAGCACAACGACACTGAAAAATCTCGAATGGAAATGGTTTAATGTTTTTTTCAGTGTAAAAACTGTTTGAAAACAACTTCTCTTCAGAGAGTGCACCATTGTTTTGTGAAATCTGTTTTGGTTTAACCTACAGATGTGTTTATGTAACAAATCCCTTATATTAGCTTGTAAAACCATTCATTGTAGTCTTGCATTGTGCACTTCCAGCCCCGGAAGTGTATTTTTGAATGAGCTCATTATTTTACTAGATACTGCTTTCATAAAGGACATCGGTGTATTGATGTATGGGAGATCTCTAGTGCAAAATGAAAAGGTATGGTTATTTAATTCAACTCTCTGTTGTTTTTTTTCACCTCGTCTCCATCCTCCCAAAGTATATTCTGCACTGCTTGTGTATCACCAAGCTTACTTTGTAAGTGTACATGCAAAAGGATAAGGATCTTGCATAAGGAGATTCTTTAACAATATTTTATTGCTAGAGACATTATTTGTTTAGACCCTTGGGGACCTTGAATAAACAATAAGGTTTCACTGTAAGGGTGCTAGACAGATGATCTATTTGCATTTTCTTTTATGTTCTTGCAAATGTCTGTAAAACTGTCAGTTTGAAGGAGCCAGTTTATCAGTGAAAGGATAAGGAAGAGATAAGTCAGTTTAGTTCCACATGTTTGAAGCAGCTACTACACTTACCCACATGTGTGTTGTGGAGGAAAATATGCTGCTGAAGTATTTTCATTTTTTTTTTTTCCCACAAGGCAGAGAAAATAGTAGAATAAAAAGCCACTTCTGAGTTAAATAAAATCAAAGTAGTACTTCCACAAACCAAAAATTTGAATGCAAAAATCACTGTGCCTAATCCTATCTAAAAAAGACCTGGAATTCTCAGCTGTGATAAATCTGAGATTCACCCTTTTAATGAAATATATCTGAGTTTGGAATGTGGATTTAGGTGATGATAAGCATGAAGAAATTCAGGTCGTAAATATCCTTACATAATCTTCAAAAAGAGTATCAGTTTATATAGGTGCCTGCCTTATGCTGTTGTCAAATTCAAATTATCAGTGCTCTTTCTGTTATGTCTATATTTAAAAGTTGATTTTAACTTAAAACTTCATAGAGTTTTACATTTCTACCCGATCTGTTATGCACAATTTGCTTTGATTTCTAGAAGAAAAAAAAATAAAAAATCTTGTCCTATCTGTGTTGTCAGTGATTTCCTTTACTTCCAACTCTAACCATTTTTACCAGTGCTATTGTGTGTAAAAAACCAGAAAACCAAACAAAAAAACCCCAACACATCCTACAAAATAAAACAAACAACAAAAACCCCAAGTTAGCCTGGCTCGAGTGTGTGTCTCTTTATTAGCCTCGTGATGGCAATTATGCCCTTTCATTGTCCTTGCAGATGTTTCCCCTGAATTTGTTTCTGATTTTTTCCTTCAGCTATTTTGCTTGTAGCCTAAAAATTGCATTGTATCAATGTCACTTAATTGTCAAACTCGAGCTACTCTGCGGCACTACTGAAGTGTTATTTTTTACTGATAAATTGATCCTTGATTTTGCTATGTGTTTAATATGGTAAGATTTTAGTTGTATACACTGTTGGCTTTCTGTTGTATCCAATAATTAGTGGATTGCTGCTCACAGATATGATCTGTAGTAAAAAGCATTCAAGCATTTATATAACGAGATTTTCTGTGTGTGCAATTTGCATGTTGAGAGGACTTTGGTATTTGGAAGGCTTTGGATGCCATTTCAGTTCTGTATAATGTTGAACCACCCAGATCAGTGAGCTTATTTCCCCTTATGGATGGTGTATGGGCTTAAGTCTACCACTGGGCAAGTGAATTCAGGATATTTTCAAACTGGGGGGGACTTGTTTAATGAGAATATGGGTGTTGGGCTTCAGGGGGAAAGCTGGGAGTTCTAGTGGAATGATTTAAATATAAAGGTTGTATTGGATATTAAAGGTTTGGAAGGCAGTGTCTTGTATAAATTTATGTATGGAAAAAAATAAATAAATTACTGTAGCTGTTAAGTATCCCACAAAGAACTGGAGTCTATACAACCACTGAATCTTATGGCTTGTTGCCTTCTGTGGGCTTTGTTTTTATATACAGGAGACCCCGTCCTAATTTGCAGCACATCATTTGACTGATTTTCCTTTGGGAATACCCAAAATACCTTTTGGTAAAATGAGCTCTGAAAGAAATGGAATATCTATGAAAATATTGAAAATATTTACAGAATCTATCCATCGCCATTGGGATTTTCAGAAATATGGATTGGATTTGCCTTTAGTAGATAAATTATTTAGGAAACAATGCCCAGAAGATTCAGATTCCACCTTGCTTTCAGCTAATACTTTGTTACCCATTTTTTGTCCTTTATTTTGTACGGCCCACTAAAATTTTCTTTCTGACCCCATCATCCCATACTAAGTCAAACGAGACCTTTGTGTTGAATTTCTTAAAGACGTGATTGAATCATGTTCTACCAATGGAGAAAGAAAAACAAGGAAGAGCAAGCCGTTTCACCATTTTGATGCCTCAGTTTTATGTATCAGTTTCTGTGCTGCCTTTGAAGGAAGATTAGAGAAAAACATCCTCACTGGATAGGGGGGGGAAAAAAAACCCCAACAATCCCCACAACCCCCCCAGCATTTCTGGGGGGAAGGTTTGTGTGCCAGTGTTTTGCAGCAGAAGTTTGACATTTAGCAGGAGAAATAAACTTGGCATCGCGAGGATCTGCCTTTGCCATCTTTGTTACAAATCTGTTCCACTTCAGTCAAGTAGAATCACTTTGCAAAGTTGCAGTTGACATGTTTTGGTCGACACTCTCAAGATCTTAGCTTATTTCCAGACAGGTTGCGTGTAACTGAGCTCGCTCCAGCGTAGGTGGGACGATCAGGAATTTTTCTATAGCTATAGTTCTGAGAAGGGTCAAGTCTTTGCTAAGGTAGATGTGAGAACTGAAATGATTAACCTCTTTTCTTTCATGCTGTTTTCATTTTTTTTTTTTTTCCCTTCTATTTTTTCTTTTCCAGCAGCATAAGCATCTGAAACTGGCGAGGTGAGAGGGAAGAGAATAGGACAGGGTCTAAGGTTGGAAAGTGATAGGATTGCAGATGGACTAGAAGCAGTCATGCTCTTGGGAAATGCACAGAAATCTGTCTGCTAAGATTCATTCCTCTCTATAGTTTGGAATGCAATGCAAGATTTGTGAGTCACCATTCCTATCCTGGCAGCAAATATCTGTGAAATCTCTGCCTGTCTTGCTTACCCCCTCTTCATCATTGCTAATACCAGTCCATACTGCAGTATGGAGTTTGTATTTCTCTTTATATACTGAAAAGCAGAATTTAATATTTACAGATTCTTGCTCTTCTGATGAGAGCCATGTAGTGTCAATTTGCAGTAACAAAATTGGTGGTCAGTTGGTTGGTTTGGGTTTTTTTTTTGTAAGCAGAGGATACATAAATGACCGAGTCTTCCCTATCAACCTTTGAATAATTGATGGGGCAAAGTTAATAACTCATAAACGAGGTTATACCACTGCCATCATGCTAATAATGCTGGCAGTGCAGTGGAAAATGGTATCATAGCTGTCTTTGTCAGAGCCCCGGTGTTGCAAAAATTTAAACCAGGCTGTCGAAAAATACCCACTCATTTTGGATTCTGCTTCATTTTGACACAAATATGTTTTTGTTTTAGACAAAATGTAAGGGTTTTCTGTGGAAGTGTAGTTGAAATTGGGTGAGCGCTGCCAGTAACTGAAAAAGATGTTTTAAAATGTTACCATTTGGCTTCATATTCCCATATAGTCGTACACTGCAGGATTATTTAGGGTGTAAGACATTATTTGTGTTTGCTGCTGAAGGTTATAAGTGCTCTTCAGTATATTCAAAAAGAATCATGGCTTTTAAGGCCAGAAGGGACCACTGTAGTCTAGTCTGACTGCCTTCACAAAGAAAACTGCAAGATTTCCTTGAATTATTTTCCTGTTTGTGATAGAGAAAAATTAAAAAGTTTGCTATGGTATTCCTGGTAAATAGGTATGTACGTAAATAGAAGTCTTACAGTAAAAAAAAATGTCTGAGGTACAAAGAGGTGAAAAGGTTTACCGTGTCCTCTCACCCATTTGAAAACCATGGTTTCCCAGAGGTTGAACTCAAGGCTTTAGTTTCTGGTCCAATTGTCTAACCTCTGGTCTTTTTTTAATGTAAATCTATTACAACTATTTTCTCTTGCAGGAAGGGGATCATCCAATTCAAAATTGCCATCTGTCCCTACACTGTCTTCAGTGCCTGAGGATTCTGCTTCAAATATGAGGTAACTTCTCCAACTGAACATCTGAACAGCCGTGCCATGCTCACATTTTTGATATTACAGTTAATATTCTGACTCCACATCACTTGAGAGGGTTGTCTTGCTGATGTTTAATACCTCATGAAGGTTTGGGAAAATGAGCGTTGGCTTATTGATTCCTTCTTATACCTGTATATCCCTTCAAAGTTGCCCAAAATTGTACTCCTTTCTATAGAAT
Source organism: Ceryle rudis (assembly GCA_033439905.1). Classification (NCBI taxonomy): domain Eukaryota; kingdom Metazoa; phylum Chordata; class Aves; order Coraciiformes; family Cerylidae; genus Ceryle; species Ceryle rudis. The sequence goes on along the minus strand of JAAGNO010005981.1, from coordinate 15,972 downwards.
TTCAGCAACTACTTTTTTTTGTTGTTGTTGTTAATCACACTTATCTCTCTACTAGTATTACAGACAGGCTTGAACATGCCTTGGAAAAAGCTGCTCCTCTTCTGAGAGAGATTTTTGTGGATTTTGCTACCTTTCTTTCACGGACTCTGTTGGGCAGCCATGGGCAGGAGTTGCTGATAGAAGGTACAAGTAAGTTTCCATTTAAAAAAAAGGCGTTGATGGGTTTTTTTGGTGTCTTTGTTTTACCTTGAAGATTCAAAATTGCTATTTTTTTTTTCTGCTTGCTCTGCCTTAGAAGCTTCCTTCTTGCCTTCCCACACAGCGCTATCCAGTGGATTGCGTTGCCTCCTGTTCCTTCTTTCGTGAGTCCTGTGAGGTCATTGACATTGCCTCCTCATCTTTGCCATCTCTGCTACCCCTTTACCTCCATCTCATCTCGTAGCATCCTGTATCTCATTATGTGGGACCAACTGCTGTTATAATTTCCAAGGAATTGTCCCATAAAACCCATTCCATACACCAGCTTCTGTGGCCTTTAGAAAGAAACTCAGTGTCCGGGTCAATGCTTTGGGGGCAAGTGAAGGACGGAGTACAGTGGAGAAAGTTAATTACAAAGACCTTGCATTTTTACTGTGATATTGTAACAGAAAGCTGCTTAGGAACTATGTCAGCAGAGCTTCTTGTCCTGTGTTTCTTGCCTGTGAATCTGCTTGTGTCTTTCTGGTTTCTAATAGGAAGGCAGCCCTACAGGTAAGAGGAATGCATTGTCAGTTGTTTTTGGTACTTCTGAGAAGATGAAGATTCAGGTGTACAGCATTCATGGCTTTTCCTGGTGTTGACTTAAAATGACTGAATTTGAGATGGTTATCTTTTACTGGTGGGTTTCTCAGACTGAGTTCTGCAATGCAGATATTAATGTTCTCAATTATAAAAAAAATCATGTTTATTAGAACACTGAGTTTAGTAATTTGGTTATATCAGAAATTGCTTTGCCCACTGGTTTTTAGAGTGAAAATTACAATTGTTGTCCTGTTAAAGCAGTAAATTGAATTAGTGTGAGCTTGTTGAAGTGTCCAGTAATTAAACGCTCCAATGTTAGAATCTCACAGTTGCTTGACTTAAGCTGGTTGCTTGCACATGAGCCGTATCTGCATCTATAGATATTTTTTCTTCCTGGGGAGTTAAAAGCTCTTTTTTAAAACATTTTTTAAACTACTTGTTTCATGGCTGAGAACAGGTGTCCTGTTTGGAGGGCTGAGTATGGTAAACATTGTCAGAAATGCATTTAGAGTATCAAACCCTGGTAAGTGTTTTACTGAAAACTGCTGCTATCAAAATGGAGGCTTCATTAAACTTCACTGACATTAAAGTTATTTAGTTTAGGAATTTAGCTTGCCTACCTTTTGGGGTAGGAAGAAATGGCAGGAAGAAGTGTATGAATTGTCTTCTGTATGTCTGAAAAAGGTGGGGTTTTGTTTTGATAATACATGTGGACATCATTTTATCTGACAAAAAACTTAATGGAAGCTGCTTCATGAACACATTAATTTCATTTATTAAGAATAGCAGGAAGAAGATTTTTCTCAAAGCTTTAATTGCCAGGGGAGTAAATATCCTATTTAATTACATTTATTTTTTTTGTCTGAAGATAAAGAAAAGATAATCTGATTCCAAAGTATTGTGACAGTAGTATAGATTATATACACAGAGAGAGGAGTATTTCATAGATTGGATGTCAAAAAAAAAAGAAAAAGGCAGGAAAATTACTAAGAGTGTATGAACTATCTGTACAAAAATAAACACACAAACCCCATTTTTGGGGCCTAAAACTGAGTTACAGACAAATGCCAAACAAAAAATGAATACAAACAATAATAATAATAGTCAAATTAGTTCATAAACAATTGAGAATATATAATAGGTTACTGCTTGCACTTCTGCTAAGGTTTAGTGTGGGGTTAAGGGTCAAAGTACTAATAAGAGTGTTTGGGATGTCTGCTGCCATGAAACAAAATGGAAACTTGATTGATAGCTGGGGGCTGAAAGGAGAACGTGCAATGGAGAAAGCAAAGGTCATAAAGCCATTTCCCTTCTCTGCATATATAATGACTCAATCCTTCAAGAAATAGCCAAATGTAGATACAGTGGATTAATATAACATATGTTAACCACACTTCTGATCATTTTGACCTACAAACATTTAGGAAACTGTGAATAATGGAGGTAATGTATTACTATTAGCTGCATCTCTAGATGGGAGGCATGGAGCTTACGATTTCCCTCCGACACACATACTCTTGTGCTGATAAAGTACAAAATTGAACTAGAAGTGGTATGAGAATTTCCGCTTTCTTTTGGTTGTCTAAATGCTTCTAATCTATTGCACTTCAAACTAGTTGGTGTTAACAGCTGGTGCCATATAGGCATCCATTTATATATACTGTGTTTGCCTTTTGTAGGTCTTGTGTGCATGAAATCTAGCAGTTCAGTTGTGGAGCTGGTGATGCTTCTTTGCTCTCAGGTGAGGTTTAACTAACAACGTTCTCTGAAATTGCTCTTTTAACTGTAATTTCCATTGTGCTTAAATTTTACTTTCAGATGTAAGGTTCTGGGTAAGAAGGTCACGTGCAAGGCCTTTCGATTAAAAAAAGCAATGCAACAATTGCGTCTGTTCGGTTGGAGAGAGAAGGTGATAAGAGTTTGATGTTACCTTACTACTGAGCATTTACATAACCTTGATGGAGGTGTGCCTAAGGAATTCCGTGCTGTCATTTTTGTAAGATCAAATAGGATCAATAAAATATTAAGCCTGTAGAAACAGATTGATTTCTCTATCTTAGTGTGCTGAATCCTCTGGGATGAAAAAAATTTTTCCTTTTGTGTAGAGGTTATGAAATGAGTGATAAATACTTTTGAAACCCTGTCATTCATAATTGATTTGACAAGTGCTAAGAATTGGAGAAAAAAAATTTAAGAAAGCAGCCGTAGTTGTCAGAAGTTTGGGTCATTCTACATTCCTAAAGGCAAAGAGATTTTAGACATTTAAGAACCTGAGAATTGCCTGTTCCTGTGGTTAGAAAAGAGCCTTAAAATTGCATATACTACATTAACTGGATTTTCTTTGGGGCTTTCTTGCCTTTTTTTTCTTTCTTTTATTTTTTTTTCCTTTGTAATTAAATGTAAGACTGATTTTATTGAGCCTTTCTTTTGGTGCCTTAAAAATGATACCTTTCTGGTAGTAAATTCCCCTACTTAAAACTTTAAAATAGCCTTTTTTAATGGGAATGGTATTGGTCTAGAGGTCAAGGGTTCTGACCCATTTCAAAACCTTTGACCTTCATTTACAACCCTTGTGGTTTGCTTGCCTGACGAATAAGGATAATGCAAAATTAATGTTTCTTCACATCGATTTATTCGTTTTAGTGCCTATATTGCCAAATTTATTTAGAGTGTGCTGATAGACATTTCATGAATACAAATGAAAGAATCATAGAAGGTGTGAAAAATCGATAGCCTGCATTGTCAATAAAGCGCAATACGAACAATTACTTCTTGAGATTACACCTAATAGATTTTACAATGAACTAGTGAAGAGTAGTTATGTTTTCTAGAGAGCTTATTATTAATGAATGTATCTGGAACTTCACTCACCTAGTTTTCCACCTTCCTCGGGAAATATAATTTATTTTTATCCTGAGAGAAGTGTAATATTCCTTATGGAACTTTAGGAATTTAGAGATGGCTGGATTACGTATGGTAATACTGGGAGTGGACATTGTTCACATCTTCTAGGATATGAATTTGCTGCTGCTTTAAATTAGAAAAGAATCTTTCCCACCATGACATCCATATACAAGTTTTACTGCTCGTTTGTTAATGTGTTGGAGTAAAACTAATCTGAGTACTAAATGTCTGCCTGACAGCTTGCTATTACTATTTTAAAAATTAGTTTTCTGTACCCATGCTGCTTGTATAAATAATTAGTGGTTGACCTTTCCTTCTTTTTTTGGTAGGGTAATCTAATCTTTTTTTTTTTTTTTTTTTTTTTTTAAA
>JAAGNO010005981.1:0-11819 GCA_033439905.1 Ceryle rudis | reverse complement strand
TTTTTTTTTTTTTTTTTTAAAAATCATGTTGTTCTCTGTACAGTACGTAACTTGTTTGGTTTTGGGATGGGGAAAGGATAAGGAATAAATGACGTGCTCTAATGCATCTATTTGTCATACGTGTCACAATGCCACTTAATGCTAATCTAATCAAATTGAGGATATCGTGATTGCTTAGCAGTGCTGGTTGCAGACTGAGGTTGTTCTTTGTGAAATAGTAGAAATAAACCAATAAAGTCCCAAAGACCTTAAAGTCTTTTTAAAGTTATACAGCAGCTGTAATTTTTGGCAGAATATGAAAAATGATGTGAGAAATGAATCTAAAATTAGCTCCAGATGTATACAGATTGTTCTGTGGTGATAATTACATTTTTCACTTTGAATTTTCCTAATTCAAAGAGGTCAGCATGGCAATCACAGAAGTGATTTATTTTGTTAAGAAGTGAACTGTCTTTTGCTACATGAAAGCTTGAGAGATATGAAATTGAATTTCAAGCCGACATTTTACAGATACTGGGAGGAGTTGGGGTTGAGCTTGATTGATTTTATTCTGCCTTTTTTTTCCCCTCTCTTTTCTTTTCTTTTTTTTTTTTTTTTTGGCCCAAGATAGGGTGGGAAGTGAAGTGTTACCCTTTTGCTAAAATTTTAATTAATTTTTAAGAGGAGATGGAGAGGATGAAGTGCCAAAGATCAAAAGATCAGGTCAAAAACTAGTTTTTAATCACATATATAATGTGGCATAGTTACAAAGTAAGTATCTGCAAATTTGATTTAAAACTTCACAAATTTGTCAGCCATCATTTTATGAAATTGAAAGATTGCTCTGATTAAAATCTCTGGTGTTTTTTACATTAACCTCTTTCTGAAAATTAGTTTTAAACATTGTGTATACGATGTAAGCACTTGGATTATTTTTCTGAAACAGATGAAATTTTTCTGATGCTTATTTAGATTTGTGGGTGGAATATGTTTGTGGTTTGGTTTTTTTTTTTTCTTTCTCAGAAGTGCAAAGTGGAATAATAATAGCTCACAGGTAATTTTGCCTGAAAATTGTGAAAAGAAAGCTTTTTCCCAGGTGAAGTGATGTAAAGAAATCCAAAAGATACCGTTCTCTGAAACTCTGTGTCACCAAGCTAATTGTTTCTCTTGTTTAAAGATCATATATTTTGGCACATGGAAAAAGACGGTTGCTTTTGGGTTTTACCTTTGTGTTTATGTGTTGATAGATCGTTCTATGTTTAATACAAGGTAAAAAAGAGAAACAGGTGGTTTGACATAAGGACAAAAGGCCTTTCCTAAGACAAAACCAGTTGTGTTTCTTGACAGAGACACTACACTTGGAGACGTGTCTGTGTGTATACTTATATTTATATAAATCTATCAAAACGTAAAGAAATCCTTCATTTAATATTACTGCAAAGTGTTCCTGCTTATTTGACATTAATATCATTTTTGAAAGAATCGACGTTGCATTCAAGGCCACTTTATAAAAGCGTTGTGTTGCTCATCCTAATTCAGTCTGACACACATTCCAATAACACTACCTCCCTTCTAGGGTTTAAAACTAAATTTATGGCTGAGCATTGTGAAGTGCATCATTTAAAAATGGTTTCAACCCAAAACATCTAATAAATAAATAATGTGTATGGCTACTCAGTAGCAGACTTTCCAGACTAGAAATCATTCCATCGGATACTCAACAGTCCACTATCGGAGAGGGCTGTCAGATAAATCTTATAGTAGCTGCATTCATGTCCTGTAAATCACATGTTATTGTCTGAGCCTTCTGCCAGGTCATCTATTCTTTTCCCATTTATCAGAAATGCATACAGTACAGTGAACCTGGAAGCACCAGCTAGTCTGGCCTGGCATCCTGTCGGAGTAATTAAACCAGCTAAGGGAGAGAAGGCTTGTGTCTATTATCCCTTTGAAAGGAGTGACATCAGGATGCTAAAGGTGCTCATGTGCTATTGTCAGAGAAGCTTCTGCATGGGGAATCTGTGATATCACCCCTGAATAAAGAAAGCCTTTTCACCTAAAATAGCCCTTCTCTGCCAAGGGGCACATAGGAATTGAGTGCGTGTTTACTGACGAAGCAAATGTGCTCTGCGCTTCCTTCCATTTGTCAGGTGTTTTCTAGAAGCACATGACTAAGTAGGAAAAACTGATCTTCCCTGCTGTCTCGTGGAGGTATTTAAAAACGTTTATCCATTGCTCACATACGTGAAGCATTTGTCCTATTATTGTCTCTCCAAGGTGAAAAGGTACAAAACAGGTTCCATAATTTTCCTTGATGCCTTTGAATTTAGAGAATTTGCAGCACTCGAAAATTATTTCTTTCTGTAGTAAATCAACTCAATTGTCAGTGGAATATGTGTGAGAGAACTAATTAGGTGGTTCTTGTCGGATCCATCCTTGACTTAAGAGCTTTTTTTTTCCTCCTGAATCTAAATTTTCTAGACCATAAAATAAACCTACATGAACTGACTCACGTACAATTCAGCTCCTGTATAGTTTTCTAAATTTGGTAGAATGCCACCCAACCTTTTAAAAAGTTTGCAATTAAAAATTACTGGATAATGCAGCAACTTTTGACCCCTCCTGCACCACTACCTGCCCATACATGCTGCTTGTTCATTCGAGGTATTAAAAGATGCTTGGTTCCTCCTTCTTTTGCCCCCTGTTATTTCAAAGGGATTAAGGGCACGTTCTTGATAGCTGATGGCACTTATAAAACCAAGATCAATGTTTTAATACATTTAATCTCTAGTTATTTTATCTCCTAGAAATTTTAATATGATATATTGCAAAATAACTACATAGCTGTAGCCATTAGATTTATATTGGACCTTGATAAAGTGGATCTTTCATGAGGAGATGGAAGAGGGAAGCATAAACTCTGAAACTCCAGAGCTGTTTTGTGTGCAGTGATAGCATCTGCTCATGTGGCCCGATGAAATATGAAGATGGCTGGATGTGTCCCATGGTGTCCTCATAGTTTTTGGAGGGTTTTTTTGAGAGAAAAGTGTGATTGAACACAGTGCCACCAAAAGCTGATTAGTAGTATTCAAGCAGGAAGGAAATACTCCGTGACAGTTGGTCTTGCTGCCTGTGTAGGCAAACTTAGGAGGTTTTCATCGCTCTTTTTTTTTTTTCTTGTCTAACTCAACTCACCAAACCAATTACCACTAGTGAAATGGAGACATTTTCACAAAAGGTTTTTCTTCAGTGTGAGCTTTTACGTGCTGCTAAATCACTTCGCTAAAAGATTCTGTTGCTCATAAAGAAGTCTGTATTCATCTTTTGCATGGGCTGTATCTTAGTTGCATCATATCTGTTGTTCTGATAACGAATCTTAATTATTTAAACAACATCGCTGAGTGCCGTGCGGTCACGCACCCGTACAAACAAGATGATTGAGCATTTCCCCTAAGGAAGAGCAATAGGATGGTAGTTAAGATTCTGGTTTTTCAGCAGATTTTATTTGCACGCACACACCCCTCCGCCTCTCCAGTACTTAAATGTTTGTAAAATGCAATAGGATCTTCAAGCTTTTCTGGGTATCCTGAGCTCAGAGAAAAGCTCCAAGGATCCCAATTCATTACCTCAGGAATGGGTTTCTGCAGCCTGCTCTAAGATGAGGTAAGCCTGTGAATTGCTTAGAGATTTTTAGCTGATGTAGAAGATGGCTGGTTTTCAGTGTTTGTTACTTGCAGAGAGAACACATTATGCTGACGCTCTGTCATCTGCACTGCTTCCTAATTTACTTTTAAGTGCAATTTGATGTGATGGATAACTACAGTGATGGCGATGAAGTTTTAATTGTATTGGGTATAGGTTATCTAAAGAGCTATGTCACTACGATACCTGGCAGCTGAACTCAACGGAAGCACCAAAACCCTACCAAAGTCCGGGTTTAGATATGAAGAGAATAAATGCTGTTTGCATGCCCCGAGTGTTACATGATGGCATTTAAATCAAGATATTTTTTTCCACTTAATCATTTTGTGTTTTAACAGCTGAAAATAAGTTTAAAAAGGATCTAATAATCCTTTAGATCCATGATCTAAAAAATTGATATGTACAGAGGATAGATTTTGTAAGGATTTTGCAAGCTGCCAAATAACCTCTCAATTGTAATGCAAGTTCTACTTTCTTTTTAGAAGTTCTAATGTCTTTTTCAAAGCCACTTAGAAGATATCTGGGCTTGGATGTTTGTCTTTTTATACAGTGTGAACTTCTGCCAATAGGATCTTCTTCTGCCAAAGATGAATATAGCTGCATTGGAGTAAACTATTTCCGTAATAGACTGCTTTTGTGACAGAACATTGTTAGGAACGTTCTTAGGCAGATGAAAATGATTTAGATCTTAACAAAAATAAAAGAAAAGGGCTTCCCAATGTCTAACTTATTAAGTTCAGGGAAGGACTTTGCATGAGCATGCCCTTAGATATTTGCCTTGTATCGCTAACTTACTTTGTGATGTTTTAAAGTATTCAGAGTTTCTAGGTTAGTATAAAGACACTGTTTTGAGATGCACAGAAAAATACTTCACCTGCAGGTGTGCCAGAAGCTTTGTACTGTAGTTGGTTTTGGTTTTACTTCATCTGTGCTCTTCTGAAGTATTTGAAGATTGCAAGACTATCTGCTGGCCTAGCTTTTTGTAGAGATGAGGTGGCTGTAGGCTGAAGTGAGAGTATTCAAGATGACCATACTCTCCTACAGATTATTTAGATTCTGAAGCTGCCTCAGGTCTGCTTCGTACCAAGAGGAGCTAGGCATACTTAACATTTGAAAACATAAGGTTACAGAGCATGTTATTAATTGTTATGCAGGCAGTAGTAGCAATTTTCCTGGGCCATTTTGTAACAAATATTGCATAGTCCTTGTAACTAGTACCAAAAAAATGGAAAATTTTTATCCTATTCTTATTTCAGATGCTATCGGATGGAAAGTAGTTGGAAGATGCCTGTTGAGTTTTGTGTACAGTGCTACTGCAGGATATTTTCAATGAAGCGATTTTACATTATGAAATATTTCCTCTTCAAAAACACTTGTTATTCCTTCCCCCCTGCAGTGTATATTTTTCATCTACAAGGTCTTAGTTTTGCTGGATGGAGACTGTGATCAGAGCTAGAGAGAGGGGAAGGTAGATCCTTCAGTAGCCAGGGGCCACACTATCAAAGTACTCTCCTCAAACAGAAGAGGCTTAAGTTTCAAATACTGTTTCAGGTAACAGCTATTGTTATCACCGAGTAGAATACTCTGTCAAAGGAAAACATTCAGCATATCATCCCAAGGTAGCTAGTAGTCCAGAAGCTTCAAGGGTATTTACCAGACATATGGAAGAGTCCACCTTGGAAAGAAATTAAGCTCTCTCAATCTGTAAAAGCAACACTGTGATTCAACTGTGTTGTCCTCAATTGCAGTTTTCTTCTTTGGTTGTGATGTATGGAGACATCTGTTCTTTTCTGTAAGATCTTGGGGAAAAGTTTAGGGGTTCTGCGTTCTTCTGCATTGTGAGGCCCTTGATATTGACACAGTGTTTGGTTTGTGGTCAGTAGGATTTAATCCTATGGAGAAATTAAATGAAAGGCCTGGAAGGTGTGATGGGACACAGCCCATGGAATCCAGACTCCTTAAATGCAGTCTTTTGGTGCTTGAATTTTAGTTACTCTCATCAGTAAGTTTCCTTCTAACAAAACAGAAGGTTAAATTATCATATCTGTTGTCTAGATCACTTGGATGCTCCATTACGCTTGATATATCTGGGGATTTTTATGCATAATGTAGCTGCTTTCCTTCCCAAGTGGGAGTTTTCCCTGCATCTCTGAGGATCTCACTTTGGGTGCTGAAAATATATATTGACAACTTTCATGCTTGGTGTATGTCACTGAGCAGAGTACTTGGAATAATTACAGATGAATTACTTGTGCTGCGGATCTTTTGCTGCTTGCTTCATTGAACTATGTTACACATTGGAAGTGTTTGAAACTGGAGATCAGTTGGGTAGATAACTGTCTGAAGTGCAATTCTGATAAGATTGAAATAAATGGAAACAGCTGGGAAAACCTTTCCTTTGAACTGGGCTATGTTGAAATGACATTTTAAATTAACTGTGTATATTTTTTTTTGTTTTCTTTGACTTAAGCTCTATGTAGATTTTGTCTCTCCAGAACTAGATTATTGTAATATATTCTTTGTAAAACTCTAGGATAACATAAAATTTGTCTGTTAGAACTTCAATCCTATTTTGATTTCCTGTGGCTTTCTAAATTGTTTGAAAGTCTAACTGCCTGTGATTGCCTGCAATATTTAACCTGTTGAATTCCACGGAATTGACTGGAGAGCACTCTTAACATGTTTAAATGGGAGCTTCTTTCAAACTCCTCTGTTATTCTTCATAATACTCCCTGACGCTCACAGTCCTCAGATCCTGCTCTAGTTTGCTACATTGAAGATACATTGGAACTCCTTGAGGTGTTGTTGTTGGCTTCAGGAACAAGGTGCTTGCTTTACTATTAGCATGGTCTACAGCCAGGGAGTTTAAAACATCTGTGTTCAGCACTGGCTAAATTTTGAAAACTGAATTCTGGTAGAGTATCATTTCTTCTGTGAGTCTGTGAAGTGATATAATGACAGTTTGCTTAGAAAAGTTTATAACTTAAACTTTTGCTTTTTCCTTAAATGTGGAAATAGGGTAAAATGTATTAGGAATGATATGCCAGTCTGCATGAGTAATAAGTGACCTTTTCTTGACTTAATGATGCAATAAGCACTTTATAGTTATATCCTGACAGGTAGTGGTCACAGTAGCTAAAATGTGTGAGCTAGTACTTTGGCTTTATCTCCTCATATCTCTCCCTAATTCTTAGTCTAGGAGGATATGTTAAAGGCTTCCTTACTCCCCAGTTTGGAGCTGAAATGTATGATGTGGGATTTTAAGATGAGCAAAACCTATGATGTGTTACATTTAGCAGATATTCTTCTGCTTTTCTCATACTGTGTTATACTTTTTATCAAATGCAGTTGATGGTTCTGCATAACAGATATTAATAATTGTCAGGGTGATGGAAATGGTTTCCCAACTAAAACTTTTTTATTGAGGGCTGCTGTTGAACACTGGAAATGCCCTCTGCAGTTTGCAGTTGCTGCAAGTTGAGGTGTTCAACAAAATCAGGCCATGTCAGCTGCAAAATGAGAAAGGTAGCGTGAAAAACCAGTGTGTTTCGGTTTATACTACACAGCTGTTTTCTGGAAAGTAATTCTGAGCTTTGCAGTTATGAACAAAAATTATATATAAAAAATACATCTATCTGTAAAGAAATTGGGGTGAATGCTACATATTAGACTAAGAAGGTGTGGAGAGAGGTACCAGTGCAGGGGGGAGTAAAGCCTTGGTATCTTGGTGCATGCATGTATGAATCAGGACAATGCACTTGGAGAAGTCAGGATGACTTGCAGACTTTGGGAAATGGATAAAAGATAGGCTTCAACACCACAAAACTCTTCCTCTGAATGGTGAACTTTCCAGAGGTCATCTTACTAAAATGTAATTGTTGCCTACAGCAAAGTTCTGGGGGGAGAAGGGGTATTTTTTCCTTCCTGATTCACTTGAAAAAACGTACAATGGTTAGTGGTTGTTCTCCGGGCTCTTCAAATGTTATAGGTTTTTACTAAGGAGAATACTCCTCTGAAATGGAAGTTATTCGAGTTTGGTCAGGAACCCAGGACATGGCATTGGTGTGAGTTTAATGGAAAACACATCTGCTACAGCTAAAGATATTAGCCTTTGAAACTGTGCTGTTGAGAATGTGATTCATGTATATGGTTTTTTTGTTGTTGAGAGTTTGTGCGATTGTTTTACGTTTAGGGAGGAGAGTGGAATGTCTGATGTAAATGTGATTCTTGGGGTTGTAAAAGGGGAACAGGACAGCTTCATTTCCACGAGTGTACACTGCTGCAGATGTTCAAAACTAAGGGAACATAATTTAGCTACAGAAGCAAGACTTTTCTGAAGAAAAAAGGCATCCTGTTGCTTCACCAGCACACTAGGACTTAAAAAAACACCACCATTTAAGGTGAGTTTTGTGCAGTGAGAGCACACCCTGTGGCTTGGCAGTCTAGTCAGAAGGATGATACCATGCTGACTTTATAACTAGATCTTTGAACAATATTCTCATGGGTGGCAAATGCAAAACAAAGTAATATCAACTGGCACTTAATTCTGTGAGCTCCCTGCTGATGGGGCTCCGCACTGAAATGGAACTCTTCCTGACAGGAAGTCAGCCGCGAAGTGTGGAGACCTCTGAAAATAAAGTGTGCTTTAATTTGACACCCTGCTGTTTTACAGCTAGTCTGCTTAATTTGAGACTATGGAAAGAGGTTTAGTGCAGGGGAGGAGTATGAGATTATGGAAAGTTCAGTGAGCGGCAACGCTCGGCGCTGACTCTTTATTAGAAAGAAGTGAACGCTTTTGTTCATGTTAATACACCAAATAACATGTCTGTTTCCAAGCAAAACTGCATAAGAAACTCAGGGTTTGGGGAACAGTTCTGTTTACTCCAAGTTCTGGCAGGAGCAGCTTTGCGTAGTGGTGCCGTTCAGTTTCTTGTTTAACCTTTAGTCTCATTTATACTCAGCAGTGCCTTTTTATGTGTCTTTGCAATGGGGAGAATATCTGTCTCATAAAAGATGTTGATGATGCACTAATCTTTCAATAAGTATTGAAAGCGAAGTTAAAAAGACCTCATAATGCAGATTATGCAGCAATCAATATGATATTGAGGTGTATGTCTGTTAGGCGTTGGATTTGATTCAGAAAAATCAGCTGGATTTTCCAGTGTCTTTTGAATATTTGAAAGGACATTTATTTCTACTTAAACCAGAAATGGGTATTTTATTTTTAATATTTATTTATTTATTAAATTTGCTGGTTGGGTGCAGCAGGGGAGAATTTTCAATGAAAGGAGCAGAAGATTCTTATTTATTGTGTTTACTGTAGAAATATATAGTGACAGATGAGATTAGAGCCCTGTGTTGCTGAGTGTTGTGTAACAGTGGGCTAATGGTTACCCAGAATATTTTAGTCTAAATGAAGACAACAGATGCAGGAAGGGAAAGTAGTATGCACGTGGAGTGTAATGGAAGAGTCACGTTAGTTTTTCTGCCTTTTTTTTTTTTTTTTTTTTTTTAAATTTTATTTCATTTAGCTTCCTTTTGCCTAAATCTTTTCTTAGAGATCTGGATTAGAATAGGATTACCCAAGGGGGAATGATAAAGGATAGGTTTGGACATCCTGCCTTTTGAGTGAAGAGGTGGGTTTGGCTGACATACTTTGGTTTCTTTCCCTCAAAAGTAGAGCAAGAGGAGGAATCTTGTTCATTGCTTGCATGCATTCGTTACGAGAGTTTACAGGGAAACTAAGCTACATTTGGAGAAAAGGGTAATATAAAAGGGGCTTTTAGTTCCAAAATTGTATTTACTTTTTATGTAATTGAGTTTTTTATTATTTAAATTTATTTAGTTAAAGCTTATCAGACATTGAGCTGGAAGGTTGCTGCTGTTTGGTGGTGGCGATGACGAATGTTGCTATCAGTGGGATCAGTCATCACTACTAGTGCAGCTGTGAAGTAGTCAGTAAGCTCTGATTTTCTTGCCCTCATAATTACTTGTCTACCTTGTAAGACATTTTTTTCCATGCAGTGGTTTTGCAAAAAGTCCAAATCACAATGAAACAAAAAAAAAAGCCCAGAAATCAAGAGGCAGTTGCTTAATATTCCTGCTGTTTCTCAATTTGTTTCACTTTCTCCCTAAAAATGATGCTGGCACTGCACCTTGATTATTTGGATTTCTCCCTGTTATTCATCTTACGTTGTCCGTTTTCCTCAGTTTTTCTGACTTCCCATTGCTGCAGATTTGCAGAGCTGCTTGGTACTTTGATTTCCTCAATTAATGCTTCAGATATCTCCTCCTATTCTTCCTAAAGCTGCTGTCTTTCATCTCAGCATTGAAAACAGCTGATAGTTAAAGGACCTGAAGAGGGAACTGCCATGGAAAAGGTTTGCTGCTAGATGAACTCAAACCTGACCCATAATTTCATTTCATGAGGAGTCATGGCAACAGCCTGCTAGTGGGAGAGAGAAAGAGAGGCTGCCCAGGCAGATTGCTTCCTCCATCAGAGACTGTGGACCTGAAATCGGGGATCCACTCATTCAGTTTTTCCTCACTCTACAGTCTGGTGCTAAACTGGGACAAGAGAAGAACTGGAGTTTAACGCAGGCTTACCTGTTTCATCTTAATGTGACAGCGCTTCTAGGGGCAAAATTTTAGTCACGAAGTCATGAGTTAGAACACTAGAAAAGGCATGTAAGACATGTTTTCCATATACATGTTCATATACACTTTTGAAACTAGATATAAAAATGAAGTTTTGATGATCTGTAGCTTTTTTTGCTGTGTTATTACTGATGGCATTTCATTTATGCAGTGATACTTTGGTAATTTTATATGACCTGCCTGATGGCACACAGTGATATTTTCATAATTTTACATGAACTTTTGGATTAAGCAATTCAAGATTATTTTTTTATCTCCTTTTAAGATCTCCTTTTTAAGATCTACTTTTTTTTTTTAATCTCCTTTTAAGAATATTTGATATCACCATAAATTATATCTGCAGCCTGTTTCGAGATTTTCTGGCTGTATGTAATTGTTAAAGATTGTGTGTGCTGTAACATTTTATGTAGGGTATCTTTTGTAATACTACATATTTAGTATGGATTGGTGTAGTTAGTGGAGAAGACAACAGCCATCACTTTGAGAGGAATCTCATAGCATAAAAAGCATTGTCAACCAAGCTGACAGGTTTTTTTTTATTCAGTCTTTTACTGAACAATATAGCACTTAAGTATTCAGACTGCTCCGGCTCTAGATGTGTATGATTTATTTTCAGAATCTATAAAAACTTACTGTGACTCGAACTCAAACTTAAGTATTGAAATTAAACTCTCATTATAGGGTAGTTTTAGGCATTTACCACTAACAACATAATACCAGTTTATAGGAAGCTCTGTTTACATGGAATATCCCAAATGGTTAAACAGCAGGGGAGTCTTCTGCTTTTAGTTAAAAACCTGCCGTTTCTGTACGGCTTATTTACTACTTCTTTAATTCTTAATGTAGTGTGCTGTGGAATTGAGCATGCAAAAGTCAGCAAAGAGTTCTGGTTTCTGCGTCCAAGGTTATTACTTGCTGTACAATAATAAAGGCACTATTTTATTGGGTTAGTTGTAATTAACTTCAGCACTAGGCATTGATATAAATCATTCCTAATCTGTTTTCTTTACATTTTCCTTCTTTTAAACTGGTTTAACGTAGCTTCTTTCTGTCGTCCTTTTACATAAGGACTAGGGTTGTAATTGCTTTTTTGAATTAGGCTGTCGGAAGCTAATGTGTATGTTGATCCAAGAATTGATTAGGGAACAGCAATGAATTTCATATAGCACTTTTAAAAGATTGGTAATAAATACTGTGTAATAAATACTCTATAGCAGTGATCTGTTACACCATTAGAATTCAATATAGTGTTGTCATGCTGTGCAGCTGGAAAAATATTTTGGTATGAGAAACTTTGATGCTGTTTCATAGTTGAAGTAGTAAACAATATTGTGGTTATGAATAAAAAAAAAAGTGTTCCAGGTCTTCCCCAGAGCATATTTTATGAAAGTAGCTATCGTTATTGTAATCTTTGTTTCTGGGTTTTATCAGAGCAAAATTACAGAATCACTTTTGATTTCCTTTCCTCCTCCGCCCTCCGC
>JAAGNO010005980.1:106053-118074 GCA_033439905.1 Ceryle rudis | reverse complement strand
AAGTAAAAGGGGGCAGCTGTGGGGAGGGGCGGCCAGGAGGGGTGACCCCAAACTGACCAACAAGCGATTCCAGCCCATGTGTGTCACATCCAGTATAAAGCTGAGGGGTCACGAGGGTCAAGCCCCTTCTTCAAGGCTGGGCATCTGAGGAGGACGCTGTCTGTTTTGCCTTCGATCCCAGTGTGTGTGTTGCTGAATCCAGCTCCTGAATCCAGCTCCTAAATATGGTTCCCATCTGCCACTGAGTCCTGTCTGGGACTCTCCCAGTGCCTGCTCCACAGCATCAGTGGTGACAGTGACATAATTGCCATCGGGGGGGTTGGGCTCGATACAGGTTTTCTACCTATTTGTATATATTCCATTTTATTGTTACTATTTCCCTTAAAGCCGTTTTAGTTTTCCAACCCATAGGTCTCTCTCCCTTATTCCCTTTCTCTGCCCCTTTGGGAGGGGAGCAGGGCTAATAGAGAGCACCTGTTTTTCATCTAGTGGCCAGCCTCTAAACCTTGACAGAAGGTCATGGGTGGGAAGGGGAGACCTGGAGAAACATAATGGCTGTGTTTGTGGTTTGCTGCCTGGTTCTTCAGGCAACTTGTATTGAGGTAATATGTCAGAAGTAGACAAGGAAAGAGTCTATCAAGCTTGAATCTTTGAACTTCTGTGGGTGCCTACATGCAAGCATGATAACATCAATACCACGTATAAAAGCCCCACTTAGTCCAAACCCTTATTGTCCAATGATGGTCAGCAACAGCCCAAGAGGAATGGGTATAAGAAAAGTGTGTTGTGCTACTCAGACTGCCTTCACTGCCTTCAACAGCTCATGGGTCAGGGCTCTTTGAAGCAGAGCTGATGTCAGGTAGTGGTAACTTCACACAGTAGCCCAGAGGGATTTTTACTTTCATGTTTTTCTGCAATACCTTTTTGCACAGTAAGAAACAGCCTGCATCAGGGAGTTTCCCAGAGGAGTTGTGTTGGATGTTGGGCCTCACAGTGCTGAGGTGGCTTCTTTCATTCTTACCCAGTCCTTCCTCAAAAAAAGTCCTTATTAAGCATACCAGAGTTATAAGATGGTTAAAACAGACAAAAAAACCACACAGGCAACTGTAAATATGAAGTTAAAAGAGGATTCCGATCATTCTGACCTTGGGAAAATTATGGATTTGTCTTTGATCTAAAAAGGCTGGGTTCTAGCTCAATAGGAACTGAAGAAACATACTCAAGTCATCCCTTGTCCAGGTTTGTGTTTGAACCTTAGTGAAGGCTTTGAGTAGAGTATCTTCACTGATGTTAGAGGACAGGTTTCTCTCAGCACACACAAAGTCCTTCCGCGGGTGAAACCAGGGTCAGCCCTCCAGCAGTATTTCTGAACTGGTGTTCCTCTCTCATCAGGTCAGAATATCAGGAGGAGTCAGCAGTAGCTGACAGACTCCTGCTGTCAAAGAATAAATGTAGATTTCCTTGGCAGTAATGATGAGAGGATTAACAGCATTTAATTACAGGCTATAAGCTCTCATTGTAGCATAGGGAAAGCCACTTATTTAAAGGTCATGTTTAGCCTTTCACTGTGAAGGATCAAGTTTTTGGCTTGTAAATTGGGATTTGACATGAGATAACTCAGAACTTTGTTTATGACCTACCCTTAATCTCAGTGTCTATCTACATTGCATGAAAACTTTTTGCTACAAAATAGTGAGGTCATCCTCAAAAATAGATCATTAGGCTTCAGAGTTAACACCCAATTGAGATAACTAGTGTGGGGGCTAGAAAGGGTGCAGTCTCTATGCCGCCTTGTTCCTGCAGCTTCAGTTGGGATTTTAACAGACACATGCATACATCCGATGACTCTTTCAGAACTGGAGGGGTTAGGATGAGCAAGTGTCCTGCCCACTCTCCCACCCTACTGTAGTCCTACTCTGCATCATGAGCTTGCAAAGGCACCTTCTCCAAATATTGGCAATTGAAAGAGCATTGTTTCAGTATAATATTATATATTATATCGCAGTTATGGGTAACTCATGGGCAGAATAGCCTTGATCTTCTGACAGCCTGTGAAGACAGAGGACAAGTAAGATAGGCATCTGTCCTGTTTCATGGCCAAAAGCTGTGCTACCTACCCAGGGTCCTATCTGCATCTGAGTGGTTAATAAATGCTAACTAACTGACAAGACAGGCTTAAAACATCTTTCAGATAAGCATCTATGGATAGGCTTAGTGTGTGCTGCAGTTTTGTCTGGAGGAGAAGTAAAAGATAAAGTCCATTCCATCACCAACTGCTCCAGCTTATCTAACCTTCAATGCCACTGTGGCAAGGGTCCTCCCCACTGGCTGGCTGCATGTTGCAGAACTCACTCCTTTTAAGCTGTTTACCACAGAAAAATGTTTAAGTAGGATTCAGGTATCCCTCGGCAAAGGGAAAGAGGAAAAGAAAAGGTGAAGAAAAAAAAAAAATAGCCTTTGTAAAATATAAAACAGAAGTTGCTGCAGGTACAGATGCCTTGGAGCAGTCTCAAGCTAAGACTTTCCATTTCCATGTAAAAATGCCTGTCGAAAGGGCAAGGTACATTTACAATGAGCAAAGTTTTATAGCTTACACAGGCATGAGCACCTGCTAGGAAGATGGGGAAAAGATTCAATTTACCTTTGAGTTGCAATGCTCAGATTCCCATTTAAAAGTCTAAGATCCCTGATTATTTATTGATGTCTTTCTCTTCATAGCTGTCTGCATCTTTACTGGCTTGCAAGATGCAACAGTGTGGCCTAAAGGATTTTTTGAATTAGGTTCTTTCAAGTCATTTTTCCCCTTCAGGTGTTTAGCCAACGAGGCTGAAGTTTGACAGGCCTCCTCTGCATTTAGGGGGGTTGATATATTTATATATTTATTGGCCAACAGTCAAATTAACTGTGCCTGAGCTGGCATTAAGAATGAGGTTATGACAGGGTTACTGGATTTATTTGCTCCTTTTTTATTTACAGGAGGGAGGGAAGGCAGCATCAGTGGGAGCGATGGACTAAAGCAACCTGCATTTTATAGTGAATATGCTTCAAGTTCCCATAAGGCTGCAACAGACAGAATTTAATAGCAAAGTCTCTATCAAATATCCCTTCCCCTCTCCCAGAAAGCATAAAAGTGGCAGCTTGTACATTTTCTTTAACTTACAGGAGCCCAAAAGACTTTTACTGAAGACACCTAAAAAGACATTACAAGGCACCTCTAGCAATGAAATGAGTATTTCCTTATTTCAGCAAGAAGAATAGAAACTCTGACTCTTCTTTCTGCACAGTAATAAGAGTCTTGTGAAAAGAAAAAAAAAAAAATTAAAAAACCCCCACCTAGTACTGCAATTAATTATGGTATTTGTAGCACACTGTAAAACCAAGCCTGCCATCTTAGATAAAAGCTGAGGAGCAAACACTAACCCACGAACTGGTGGCTTACTTAATTTGTTTAGTTTTCTGAAAAAGTGCAGTAAAACAGGGCAAGCTCATACTGGTCAAAGAACAAGCACATAAAGTCCACCTTCCTGCAACTGCTGTCAGCTAACAGGAGTGAAAGCAGCTACCCCAAACTACTAGAAACAGGGTTTGACTGGAAAGTGATATATATGGGCTGGACCCAATTCAACAAATTACTCAAGAGGAGAATCATTGTGGGATTACATGCACCAAAATAGAGCTTTTTTCAGGCAAGGAATTAGAGCAGGCAATGGCATGGTCTTCTCCAGCCATAAACATGATCATCCTCTGAGAGCAGATGAACAAGTATTGGTAGTGGCTGCCCGGAGCTGCTGAGGATGTGTACTCAACTGGAGATGGGTCCTCATCCTTTTAACTTTAACTTAACATCCTCATCCTTTTTCTGATATGCTGTGAATGTGCTTAGGCACTCCAGAGCTGAAGAACTTTAATAAGCATGTGGTGAGGACGGAGGTCTATCCTAGTGGATCATGCACAAAGTCAAGGCTGAGGTCTGGTTTACACCATGTCTCCAGACCTGAGCAGCTAGTGCAGGAAGGGACCAGTCTTGAAATGAGGAATGGGCTGGATCTGTCAACATTAATCACAGTGCTCAAAGGGCTTGCTGCTGGGACTCACCTCACCTAAATTTCCCTACCCTGGGCTGCCTGCTTTAGGTGCTGTTATTCTCAAAGGACCTCAGGGCATGACGCTGACCTATCTTGGACATCTCCAGGGAGAGAATCACAGCTCTAACGTGCCTGACCTTCCCTTGACTACAGGTAATTTATGGAAACTGCTCATCTGTTTCTTGCTCCTGAAGTTACAACATGGCAGTAGTGAACCTCTCCACCAGTGGATGGCCAAAAAAGGCTGTGAGCCAGTCCCATGCAGATGCACCTTCTTCCTTGCTAGGGTAAAACCCCTCCAGCTCTGCTCTGTATCATCCTTTTTGGTGACAGCAAACAGCCCACAGAGCTTTTGATGAAACCACAACGGACATGGGCTTGGATTTTCCATGGGCAAAGAGATCTCTGGAGTTACAAGACCTCAGCTGTGTTCCCTGGTCGGCCTTGTCTCAACAGTGAGCACCCAGAACAGATGGGGGCTTTCTGACACAGGGACAAGGGGCTTGAGGTACCTGTTGACAGTGACTGAATGTTGCTTCCAAAGCTGCCAAATAACATTCCAGCAAAGGATATTTATGGGCCCAAATATGAGATTAAGTAACTGCCCAATCCATTTATCAGCATGCTTATAATTATGAAATGAGTGAAGAAATGAGAGTTATCACAGTAAAACTGATTACCACTAGATAACCATTTTGGTAGGTCACAGAACAGAAAAAGTGGCAGATTATTGTTCTAAAAAACCTCTATACCAAAAGAGTTATCAAAGACTGGAACAGGCTGACCAGGGAAGCAGTTGAGTCGCCATCCCTGGATCTATTTAAAACCCGTCTAGATGTGGTGCTCAAGGAGATGGTGTAGTAGTGGCCCTGGTAGAGTTAGATAATGGTTGTACTTGATGATTTTAAAGGTCTTTTCCAACCATAGCGATTCTGTGATTCTGTAATCTCTTATCTGGTGGAAATGGGCATTTTGGGAGGGGGATTTGGGTCTTCTCAAAGGTTCAGTAGACCTTGAGGGTGGTACAAATACAGGATGAAAAGCTTATTCCA
This sequence comes from Ceryle rudis, assembly GCA_033439905.1. Lineage (NCBI taxonomy): Eukaryota > Metazoa > Chordata > Aves > Coraciiformes > Cerylidae > Ceryle > Ceryle rudis. The sequence goes on along the minus strand of JAAGNO010005980.1, from coordinate 112,937 downwards.
CTCTGGTGATCTTCTGGTCTGCTCTCCACTGGATCCGGACAAGGATTTCTCCGTGTGTCCAAGCCAAAGGAAGCTGTGGAGCATCTATCTGAGAAATGCCAGGGGAGGCAGAAATGTAACACTATTGAGTAATGTGAGCATGTATTTGCAAAAATTATTTAAAAAAGAGGACTTTAAGTACGTGATGGATCCTAGCCCCCTCAAATGCCACACGGCTTCTTTCTTCCCTAGATGGGAGGTTAATAGGTATATGCATTAATGTAATGACCTCTTTATTGACACACTTTCATTTCACTTCTCTTTAACCACCACGAGAGTAAAACCCAGAAGAACTGTTCAGAGAAGAGTGACTACATTTAGAAAAGTAAAACAAATACCATTACATGGAGTGCACTAAAACCGGGTAATTAGTAAAATGATGTCATTGACCCTCTATTATTAATAGATGTATGCACAACATATTGTTCTCTTACTGATAATGTCAGAGGTGTTTACAATCTGAACTGAATCTGACTTTCTTTTCCTTGTAAGACATCTATTTCACACATGTATCTAAACATCCATTTCACTTGCAAATGAGTATCAGAACCAGCTGAGACAGTAAAGATCTCTTCTTTTTATGTACATAAAAACTCCATTAATGCACCTCTGCTTTTATATGAGAAGGGCAGTTGCTAGTATAATAAAAGTGGGCTTTGAAAAACTGAAGCCCTATCTGATTTGAGAAATGCACAGATGTCAGGGGTTTGTCAAAGACATCCCTCAATCTGTTGCTGAAGCACAGACTTACCTACCAACTACATGAAATATTTTGTGGTTGGGGATATTTCTGGTGAATAATTTTCCTGCATGATGACTTCTTACTGCTTTTTAGAAGCGAGCGGCGCCAAGCAGGAGGAAAGAGAGAAATCTGTGTTGTAAGGGAGCGTGTGATTCAGCTGGATTTTGTCTGAATTGTTTTCTCTGAATGAAAGCGCCAGGTTTATTCACTAGGTTACAAATCCTTAAATGGTTCCATTTTCCTGCCCTCGTGATCATTGCTATTGATTACTCTGTGTTCTTGAATCTATTTTGTGCAGCCCTTGTTTAATATTTAAGAGACATAAGGAGCACTGTGTTGTAATATTTAAGAGGTTAACTTATTGCAGAGTGATAAAAAAAAGACACAGAGCCAAGTGAGGTGGAACTTTGGTCGTTTTATTCATGTGCTACGATATACATTTAGGAATATATGCTGCACTGTAATATAGATCCTTGTTTTAGATAGTGGTTACATCTGAGACCTTCTTTCATTAGTAGAGGCAGTGCCAAGGTGCTCAGCACCTGACTGGGGGAGTGGTGGTGACCAGACCTGTCTGTCGCCGTGTGGGGCACAGCCACACATTTTACATCATGGCTCATGATTGTGTGTCTAATTCAGAGCCTGGGACGATGAACCAGCAGAAACCTGTCTTGGCAGCAGACATCGTGTCCTTCTTTGAGACTGGCTGTGCAACAGTTTGGCTTGCACCATCCTAACCTACATAAGCAGGTCCAACCAGAGTATCTGCTGATAGGCACTTTCATTTCATGTGTCTATATAAAATTTGCATAAATTCAAAGGGGGTGCCAGGGTCAAAGGGCTGATGATGATGCTCAGAATCATAGAGTTTTGTGCATATTAATTCGGGACGCATGACTGTGATACTGTGCAAAGCCACCAGAAATGCTTGGACATGTTATGGGACAATCCAATCTGACGTACCACCTGATGTCTACACGCCTGCCATGTCTGTGCATACAGATATTTAGTACAGACATGGCAAATGATAATTCAAGGTTTTCACCCCTTTTAAATGCAGTGGGGTTTAGCTGTCCCTTTGCAGACTGTTCATGCACCCCCCTCACCCCCCCAAGACTGGGGGGCTGGCTGGTACATTCATTCATGTTAATCCTTGGGAATTTGGGGAAAGCAGTGACCGATGTTTGACAGAGAAACAACTAAGTAGCTTGAGGACAGATTTTAAATGGTATTTAAGAGACTTGCTTATTTTTCCATTGAACTCAGAGGTAATTATGCTCCTCGGATTTTATACATCCTGTCCTTGGTGGCTTGAGTGAGGTCTGGATTAACGCTGGGAACTGAATTTGTATTCTGCAAGGCCAAAGGAGGTGCTTCAACCATGGGACAGGCTGACCTCTTCCTTGACTGTGCTGTGTAGGTGTGAAACACAGATTTTTATGAGATTTATAAAGTTGGTTTAGCCCTTTTTTGGGTCTGAGGGATGTTAAACATCAACAGCAGTGAGCAGGTATCCTGCTCCAGTGCCTGGTACTGGGCACCACTTTCCACAGCTGGTCAGTGAACACTCCTTACTATCTTTTTCCTGGCAAAATGCTGTCTATAAGACTCAGAAGTTGCTGTGGAGTGGAGTCTGGTAATTGCTGTGTGGTTAAAGGTAATTAATGTGGAACTATAGTTGAGTTTATAACAGGAAACTGGGTTGCTTAGGTTAAAGGCCCTAAATAGGAATCCTAAAATTATCAGAATGAGAAATTAAAAAGGCTGTTTCATCTTCTTGCCACTGTAAAAAACAAATAACCTTACAACATGTCTTCCAGGGGAGAGAAGAAGGACCTGTGGGTGGGTATAATGTTGTACATCATGGGATGCAACAAATTCTGGGAAAAGTGGCAGAGAAGAATAAATCCATGCAGAGGTTTTCATTTAGGGATCTGGTCCACAGGGTGAAATTTGCCACCTAAGCTATGTTGGCAGACAGTGGTGACTGGTCCCTACCACAGATTTTGGGGGTGTTGGGTGCAGCAGACATAGCCAAAGAAGAAGGTGGACCTGGAGAGACTTCACCACATCTCAGGCCAGCACCCATCCCTGCACCCTACACCCAGAGGTGTTGCACAAATCCGGTGCAGAAGTGGCAGGTTGAAAATCACTTCAACTGTTTTTTTTCAAGTCCTCCAGCCACCTCCTCCCTTTCCCTGGGTGAGTCAGTACAATCTGCCCGGTGTGCAGCGAGATAGGTGCAATTAGACTCCATGTCATCCAGGGGTAGCTGGTGTCCCACAGGAGCAGAAGAGATTTGCAGTTAGATAGATCCACGCCTAGTGAGTTATTACCACTCCTTATGGCTGCAAGATCACTTATGAGGTAAAAAGTCCATCATAGAAGATGCACGGATATGTCTTCAGTGCCACACCTTCCATCCATGGCCAACGTGTGCCAAGACTGTTCTAACCATTGTGGGGATGTGCTCAGATACTCCCGGCATGTATGGGATTATGTAAATGCTTTCCTTTGCTGGACTTGACCTGCACACCCCAGAGCAGCAGGGTCTGTTTCTCCTGCAATCAAGCCCCAATATGAATTGTGTCAATCCAGCTCCTAAGCAAGGCTTTGGGTAGGTTTGGTGCCTCTTGTTATTTCCAATCTCTCCCGCAAACGAAGAAACAGTGGAGCACTTTAATGAAACTGTTTGTCCTTATTAAATTGAAAATGGAAGTACACCTTTCCCCCATTGGAGGCATAACTGGAATGGCACAAGGCTACAGAGTTTTATTATCTTGGTCTCAACTTAAAATGCTAAGAAGTGCTTCTTTAAGAAAGTTTAAGAGAAGTTCTATAAACCATGTCTATATATAATCCCTTTTGTAAGCATCTAGGAAACTGCAGGACGGAAAGGTTGCCTGCCAGACCTCAGAAAGCAAATACTAATTCAGCAGTCTAGTCACTCTGTCAAACATTTAGTGTATCAGGGTTGATTGTTCCCTGGTAGGTATAGCTCTGGTATATCCGCCAGGCCTTTTGTCATGTTAACTGCAACCGATCAATGGATTGAGGTCAGGACTTCTGATGTAGGTGCAAGCTTAGAGGGAAAAAAGTCTCAAAGATTCATTTTTTCTCGTCTGGTAGCACTCCGGTCACTTATTTTTTCTCAGTTAGCCTCTGCTGCTCTAAAGTGGATATTGATCAGTGCTTTAATGCAAACCTGTCAAATTAATTTTGCAGAGCTGGGATATGACTGGCCTAAAATTGCTTCTGCATCTGTTCTCTGCAGCAAGCCTATGAATTTTAATCATGACCAGAATGGGCTGTTGGCTTTTTTTGTTAGAAACTTGAATAGGAAAGGTTTAAACTGTAAATGCCATGAAATGATGCTGTTTTGTTCTTTTCAGAAACTCATGTGGCTGAGGTCAAAGAAATTATTATGTCTGTGCATTCTTGTCAGATGCTCGGGGAGCTGTGCAGGGTTTTCTTCTTTTGCAAAGCAAAGCAAAGGTATGTAGTGAGCTTGTTAAACATTCCCAGGCCAATGAGGTAACAGCAGGCTTCGTGTCTCCCGCAATGCCAGGTGCATTACTATTAATGTACAATTTCCTCTCCGGCCCCTACTCCATGATCTGATTATTCCTGATAACTTTATCTCACAGGGTGGAGAGAAGGGGGGGGAGGGGGGGGAACACACGACAAATTGAGGGGACAGCATTTATTTCTTTAGTATGAATTAAAAAGAAATAAATTCTGAGCATCCCTCATGCTATTATAAGGTTATCACGCCTGTCACTGACAAGTGGCATCCTTGCAGACCAGGGGAGATGCAGATGGTTACAGATGTTTTTCTTCATCATGCAAAGCAGTCTGTTCTTCTGCTTTTCATCAATTCAAACCTGATCAATTGTACAGGTCTCTGTTGTGATGTCAACATTGTAGGAAGTAAATAATGATTCTTAAGATTTGCTCTAGATAGATGAGAAGACTTATTTACACAAAAGAAAACCCACAACAAACAAGTGTCAAGTCTATTCTGGTCTAGAAAATCTGCATCGGGCAGGACTCATCCTTCAAAATCCAAACAATGACAATGACCGTAACAGTTTGATTTTGTGCCAGCTCTTCTGACAGATGATTTTAAAGCATTCAAATTATTAATTATTAAGCGGCATCTGATATCTGGGAGGTAGTGAAGAATTAGAAGATGATTTTAGAGTGGGAAAATCCGACACTTGAGGGGGGAGTTGGAGCAAACTCCCTTCCTGTGATGCCTGAGCAGCCCAGGAGCATTCCCAAGGACAGGTCCTGGGTCTCAGCTGAAGGAATGGTATGAAACAGCTGACGTCTTAGACCTTACACCTCTCCAGCTATTTCAGAAGACAATTTGTAACTACTGCCAGAAATGTCAGCCAACAAAAAGATCTATACTTGTCCCTGGTGAAATAACTGGCAAAACTTGTATTAGCTACAACAGTGCAGAGCTGGAGCAGAAGGGCTGATCTGGGGAACTGCTGGCCTGGTCTCCTGCCCCATCCACATGCTCCCTGGCATCCAGCTGTGTCTGAAACTGTACCTTGTAAAGGTTTGTTGGTGGCCAAGTCCCCTGTCAATGCAGTTCTCAGGAAGGATGGTTACATGAAGGCTATCAGGTGTTGGGTTCAATTCTTTCATCATTCTTCATGCCTTTACAGTTAACTTAAGGAAATCACCATATTTTATCTGCAGCCTTGTAACACTCCAAAGCTGCAGACAGGTCAAAGGCTCAAAGAAGGCTATCTGAAGAGCAAGGGGGATGGTGGGAAAAAGAAAAGACCTTTGGCATCTCCATCTGAAAGCAACAAATCCTGGTACACAAGCACACTGGGAAACCAGGCCAGCCCCAGCAAAGACCACTCCTACCATTTTTGGTGTCTGAGCAAACTTTTCCTCACATTGGCTTGTGTATCCCTGCAATCCCCTGCAAGCTGCCAGGTGGACACACCTGAGGTCCAGAACTGGACGTTGATTTGCGTCTAGCTGATTTGCATGCGGGTTTTCCATCTAAAGATTTGGTTATTGGACTAGATGACCTTTAAAGGTCCTGTCCGACCCAAACCAGTCTATGATATCTATAAATCTATGATCTTCATCATCTCCTACCTCCCTGGTACAGACAGAAAATGAAGACCTTTGCTGCTCTCCAGTGTGCTTGGAATAGAAGCGTTCCATGAGTTGGGTGTGCAGGCTAACCCCACCCTCAGTACATCCCAGGAGGTCATCAGGGAGAACAACCTGAATGGTCCCCGTTGGTGTCATTAAAGAAATTAGTAACATCATTAGTAACATCACTAATTTTACAGGGAGGATATTCTGGAATCTGGACAAAGTAAAATTAGAGTTAGATGGCGTCTTGATAATACTGGGTCCATAAGCACAAATATAGGCAGTTCACATGCACTGATCTATAAAACACATTTCTAAAGGTAAATGACAGTGTTACAAGAAAACAAAAAGCCAGGGCAATGTCACAGCAAAGACAGCAGTAGCAATCCTCTGAGTAGCTCTAACAGAGTCTCAAGGAGGAAAGCCAACAAGTCTGGACCTGGGATGGCTGTAACACAAAGCTCCGATGGTGGAAAAGCACCTCAGAGTTTGATTAACCTGTGGCACACTTGGTTTCCACGTCCATATTGTTTTAACAAACATTAATTTGATTAAGTATGATCAACACCATAAGAAGTGAAAGATTTTTATTCTCTTGGCTTGCTACTATTATTCCAGAACCACTCTTCGGCTGGAAAGAATTTAGGTAGGAGCTCAAGGCTATCAGTGACCTGGTTACAAGCACTGGGCAAACCACTATCTACAATATTTAAGGATATAGAAGACATGATTTTATCAATGCCGATCAATATCTAAAAGACGGGTGTCAAGAGGACGGGGCCAAACATTTTTCAGTGGTGCCCAGCAATAGGACAAGGGGTCAGTGACCACAAACTGGAACCCCAGAGGTTCCACCTGAGCAGAAGGAAAAAATTCTTTGCTGTGAAGGTGTCAGAGGCTGTCCCAGGCTGCCCTGAGATGACGCCTTAGCTCTGGTCCTAGAAAAATCTGTAAGCAATATCAAGCAAACAGA
>JAAGNO010005980.1:85420-95824 GCA_033439905.1 Ceryle rudis | reverse complement strand
AAAGGAAGGGAAAGGAAGGGAAAGGAAGGGAAAGGAAGGGAAAGGAAGGGAAAGGAAGGGAAAGGAAGGGAAAGGAAAACACCCCCATTTTTGCCTTCAGCCAGCTCATGTGGGCTCAAGCACTCCCTGGAGCATGGGGCATCTCTGGCTGCTCTCAGGTCTCATCCCATGCAGGATAGTGCCAGCTGTGCTACTGTAGTCAAACACTCAACAAGGGGGAACCCAAGCCTTTTTTTTGGAGTGCTTTTGCAAAGAGAGCACTCCGTGCACAGAGGGGGGACCTGGGCTGGCAATGCCAGAAATGAAGTAATGTGTTTTCCAAGGAGCTGGTGAAGTATTGGCAGCAACTGCTAAGATAACCCATTCTGTCCCTGGTTTTCCCTATAAATCATCATTCGCCCATCAGTAGCGTCACAATACCATAAAAAACCTTTATGAAACCCTGTGGGTCTTATTCAGAAGCATTCCGTTGCAAATCCAGCTGAACTGATCAAGTGCCCATGCCATCCACAGACTCTCTGGGGAGAGAAGGGGTCTCCATGGAAAAGATTGTCAAAGCCCTGGAGCAGGTTGCCCAGAGAACTGACAGATCTCCAGCACTGGTTAACAAATTCCTTGCAGGCATGGTTTGAGTCTATCGCATCTCACCTTAGGTCAAGGTCATGCATTAAATGACTTTCTGGGGTTCCTTCCAGCCTTATTTGCTGCACTTGTATAATGTCAAGCAGGAGAGAGAAGACAGCAGCCAGGGGAGGTATCAACCTGGGTAGACACGCAGCAAAGTAGCCTCAGACGGGCACAATGGCTGTTTTACAGACTTGCTGGTACCTCCTGACTTAGTGCCACTTAGTGCGAGATTAATGCCATGTGAATGCAGCTCATGTCCCCAGCTGGGATTTCCTACAACCTACTGCTGATGCTTTGCTGGCAGCAAGAGCAACAAGCTTTCAGTTTACTGTTGGAGGTCAAGGTAAAGTGATTTCAATTAGAAGAGGATCACGCAGGTCTCTATCCAATGCAGGCAGGTTGTGTAACACTGGCAGCGTGAAAGGGAGAGTCATTTATTCATTTCTTAGCTGCATGGTTTGGGATTCCATTTTCCCTCCCTGTTTTTACAGTTTTCTTGTCCCTTTTACCATTCGAAGGGTAATACAAAAATGCGTGAGGGTTCTTTAGCTACTTTGGTTACATCAAGCAGTTGCTTGCTCTGCCCCAGTTACCCCAGTAATCAGCAGTAATGAACTAGAGGAGGAGGGAGGAAGCAAAGATGGAAGACAAGTATTCAGCTGATCAGTTTCCTCACCCTGTGACATTTGCTTCTGTGTCACACAGCTGCATTTCAAAACCCCACACGTATTTACGTGCCTCTAAGAGGAAGGGCATCTGTTTGTTGCCCTGTTCAAAACCGAGCACGTATTTACATGCTTTGCTGAATTGGGGCCATATACCCTCCTTTTTTCCTTGACACTGTGGGCAACCCTTTGTTTCTGCTGGTCAAACAAAACAGAATGGGAGAAAAAAAAACAAAAAAAAACCAGGACACCGGGGATAGAAAATGTATTTATTAAATGGTTCTATAAATAAAAGAGCAGGGAAGATATAGGAGGCTGTGATCTCTGAGGGGTGATGGCAAAGTGCTACTGATAAAGTGGCTACGATTCAGATCAATAGCAAACAAGACAGGCAGGTGAATTTCCCCTTTGATCTTCATTCCCTGTGCAACCTGAGTCGGTCTGACTGTGCCACACAAATTACTGCTTTGTGCAGGGGAAAAGCAGTTTACTCGGCTTTTTGCTTATTGCACAAGTGGATTGGGTGGCAGATGATAAGTGTGGCTTGTTATCATTTCAAAAAGCCACTGGAAAATGGTGGCTCCACCACTTCAACTTGATGTGTCAACATTTTTTGTGTCAGCAGGATATTATAGGGTTGATACATAGATCAGTGCTAAATAGTCTTAATAAAAAAAGATTAGATCTGGAAGAAGGAAATAAAGCTCAGGGCAGGGTTCATCTGTAAAGCTATAAACATACAGTAGGGAAATTTGAGGGGGCAAAATAGGGATGATGGGAGATGATGTTTTGCAGACCGGAGCCATGCTTTTAGCCTTAAAAGCTCTAAGTTCTTCTGCCCTACTGTTGACTTATGGGAAGTACATCAGCTTTGTTCCTTGTTTTCTCCAGCAAGCAAGCAGGCATGGGTGAGAAGAGCTTTGCAAACTTAGCACAGAAGAAGACTTTTGACCCTCAGTGCCTGGGAGTCAGCAGTGCAGATGGAGACCAGTTGGCTACACCAAAGTGTGTTCAAGCTGGATTCCCTGCTGGAAGACACTTTTCTGAAGCTCTGGGGAGTTACACTGGAGGGATTTGAACTTTTCAGGAAAAACGGGTGATATCATTCCCGTGAAGATCTGAGGAGTATTTGTTGCTTCAGCTTTTCCCCTGAGTGACATGGGCAGGAGGGACGCTTAGCAGTTCTAGCCTTACTTCATTCTGGTAGATTCCCTGCAGGAACCAAAATATACATCAAGATTGCAGATTGTGTGCAAAATATGCAAGTTTACAACGTTGGCTGCCCACCTGAGCCTTGAACCTGGACAGAAAGTTGCATCAGGGTGATGCCAAAGCAGGACAGTTGCAGTAAAGTTGGAAAGTGCTGCCCACAAGTTTGCCTTGTCTGCAGCAAACAATTGGGGGAGCAACAACTAAGACATTCAGGATGGAGAAATGGTTACAATTCATATGGACCACCTTCCATTCAGTAAATCCTTCCCTGTGATCCACAGAACAAGGTTAACATCCCTGGGTATTTATTATTCCTGGACTGTAGAGGATGGGGCCTCATCTACAAGGCAAATCTGTTAAACCATAAAATATTGGCTTCCCATATATATAGTCATTTTTATCACAACAGCCTGGTCTGTTGCAAGCAGAACTTCCCTCTGACAGGACTGATAGTTTCTCACAAAATAAATAATGATTGTGCATCTTCTATGCCCTCCACTGCCGTTCAACCTCCTAACCAGCTGTTTTAATTATTTTAAAATTAAGTGTACACCGTGGAGATCTGTGGGTAGTTGAAAGTTGAAATGTGGTTTTGACTGGGGCTAATGAGTCAGTGATATCCAGCCAGACATATGTCACCCTACGGGTTTCTGAGAAATCATGGGACAATCTCCCACTTGGTTTCACATCATTTTTGAGCTGATTGTGGCTTTTTTTCCTCTTTAAATCCTGGGTACCCCAGGACTGCAGGTCTGTGGGTAGCTTTTCAGTAGAGGAACAAGTATGTTTATTGGTAAACAAATCACATTTCCCAGATACTGTGCTGCACGTGAACACAGCTGCCATTCATTCATCATCAAATCATGAGTCTTTAATACCAATATTCCCTGTATTCACATCTGGTAGCCACAGCAGCTGGGCTTTTTCACCTCTGTGTTTCTTACAGTTTTGCACTGCTTACATTTTTAAGCAAGAGACCAAGGAGATCAGTAGAAATGACCTCCTGTTAACAGCCATAGGAGAGCAGCAAACTTCCCAGGGAACAAAATCCAGCCAGATGACTAGTGAAAGGACAAGCTCATCTTTTCCTCCCTGGAGCACACAGCCCCAGATCCAGATGTAATTAAAGTAGCCTCAGCCCCTGACAGGGAATGATGCAGCCCCTCTGTTCTCATGTGCCCCATGGACCATCTTAAAAAAACTGTTATCTTGCTCCACACATTCTCTTGCTGGCGTTTCTAAGTCACCTTCCTGAGTTGACAAGGAGAGAAATTAAAATGCTGACTCAAGAACAGCTCAGGTCTCCAGAGAACTGGCACTCGCAGCTGTGAGAGTTTCCCCATGTGAGATACCATGAAGTCTGGGGAAACAGGGTTGTAGTCATTGCTGCTGGAGGTGTGCAAGAGCTGAGGACATCAGCTCATTTAGCTTTACCCTTTAAAGTGTCCAGGAATTAGTTGGAGACCAGACTCCCTTGGTCCTTGGTGGGAACACAGGCTTCTCCTAGGGTATCTCAGACTTTGGCTGGGTTGGTGGAAACCAAGGGATGAGCCCATCTTCCTCCACTGACAACTGAAGGATCATGGTCTGACTCTGGTTCTAGGTGGAGCTCCTTCTTCTTCTTCTCCACTTCTAGGTGGAGTTTCAAAAGAGTGGTGGAGTAACACTAGGCCATTTTACCAGTGTATGCAGGCAAGGTAGAAGCCCTTGAGGAGTTCAGAGATCTCCAAGAGGTAGTGTGGGAGATGGCCTGGAGTGAGGTTGCAGATGAAGGGGTTCCTGGGACAGGTTTTAACATCAGGGAAGAAACTGCCATGAGGTACATAGACCTCCCAGGGCTCCATTATGCCGTGTGTCTCCTTGCAGTAGTGATGAAGATATGGCCAATGTAGGGTTCATTCCCCAGCTTAAACAAGGCCTCTGAGCTGCTTGGACTGTGAGTACCAAAGTGATGCATCTGTGGAGAAATATGAAACATGAACCCTTACATGAAACCTTTGGGGATTTTGCCATAGATTTCAGCAGGACAATGACTTCTTCCTTGGTCTCCACACGAAGAATCAACTTTCTGTGTTATTTGCTGGTAGTAAGGTACAGGGAAATGGAGGTAGAGTTACTTGGTGTCACTGCAAAAAGGGAAGCTGATGCTGGAACTTTAAAACTGTGTCAGTGGGAAGTTGACTTTTATTCGACGTTTCTGAATATGCATATTAAAGATAAAGTATTACATAAATGATACCTCTATTACACAGTGTGCAGTGCCAGTCTACATGAGTAAAAATGGAAGGAGCTTTTTATTCAGTTCAATTTTAATTAAATTCTACAGAGCAGCATTTCTATGGCCCATTTAAATTTTAAACAAAGGCAGAATAGCTCCCTCCATATCTATACCCTCTTACTATTGTTGCAAGAAAAGAACAAGTAAAAGCTCAAAGAAGCCCTTACAATCACATTGACACTGGCCAGATGCAAGCTGTACAGATATTTTAACCTCACTAAATAACTGTTTGAAATGTCTTTGCCTTCTATTTTTGGGTTCTAAAAAGCCTGATGAAATGATACCTGGAGAAAGTGTCCAGTCCTATTGTTTGGGAGATATCTCTGTGGATTCTTAATAGTAATTTTGAATACTAAGCAGTTGCCCTGGTGCCTGTTGTGAGATTCTCAAAAATCTGCTCCAAAGTGAAAGAGACAAAAGCAAATGAATGAAATCAAATTGAGTTGTAGCAGGGGACAGATGGGACCCACTCGTTAATGTAACCTGGCCTATTCATGACATTCTCTTCCACGCAGAACAAGGTTCTAGTACATGGAACTAAGATGTAAATGATAGATAGCTCCCAAGGTCTGCTTTACATTGACATTTGGACTCTAGAAGAGATGTGTTTAAATGGAAAATTTGAGAGGTTCAGTCTGGGTTTGGTTTTTGTGGGTTTTTTTTATTATTTCTCTTTCTTGGTGAAACCTGGTAACTCAAACTCCAATTTTCTCATAGGAACCAGACTGTTCTTTATAATGGCAAAATTTTCCTGGATGTGCTCAGAGGTGAAGTTATGATGATACCGTGTGCCTTCACAGTATGAAAGGCACAGGTAAGAAAACCAGTAAGCCTTTGAGACTGTACCCTTGGAGAGAAGGCAGCTTGAATGCAGGATAGAATCAGGATCTGGAGCTTCTGCTTTATTGTTTATTTCCTGGGCCACCTCTGTCAGTTGTGACAGCAGCCACAACTTTCAAAGCTTATTTCTCAAGGATATAGAAAACTTTGAAAGCTACAGGAGATGGCTGGAGAGCTATTTATTATATTCTTCTGCAAATTTTACGGTCTTTAGTTGTCATAGTTCCTGAGCTCTGTATAGCTCCTCAACAGTATTAGGTTAAGTAAATGGTTTTCACAAAGAACTTAATTAAATTTCTGAACTTGTTGCCCCAGGATATTTTGGAGGCTCAAAGTTCAAATGGGTTTAAAAAGAGAGTAAATAAATTCAAGGAGGGAAAGTACCCCTATGGTTACTGTTTCAGTAGTCCAAATGCACTCTCAACTCAAGCAGTCCCTTGACAGCTCCTCGACAGAAGCTTGAAGGAGATGCCAAAGAAAGAAGCACTCTCCAGACCTCCTTTTCTGGACTTCTTCCCTAAGCATTCATTATTGCCCACTGGCAGAGAAAAAATACAGAATTTACTGGATTTCTTAACACTACCAGTTAAGCCTTGGGCACATATTCTGAAAATTGCCACTTCAAAATTCAGTAACTAGCGAGGTTATGAGTAACTGCAAACTGGATCTCACCAAATTCTGTCCTGTTGTGTAATGTCAGACTCTCTGTTTATACACATAAGACAGTTGTAGAAAAGGAAAAATCTAATGGTTGATCCCCCTGACATAAAAAAAACACTTCAGTGGTCCATAATTAATTTGGTGTGTGGAAAATCATTGCTCTTCTCCAGGTCATCTGCTATAGCTGATTTTTGCAGCTAGGCAAGTTGATTTTTATTAACAGTGCCAACCACTGACATCCAAAATTAAAGCTTTCCCTTCTCATCTGTGATCTTCAAGACTGTGTTTTGTGGACATCAGTAACATGGATGCCTTCAGCCCAAGTCTTTGTTTTCAGCCATATCACCCCTATGCAGAGCATAGGGATGCAATTACATTTTCATCCTGAGATTATCCCCATGCTACAAGCCTGCAGGTCTATGCAAAGCAAGGACTTCCATCAAGAATTAGTTGCAGCAGATTTTGGTACTCACCTTCAGAGAACAAACAGGAATGTCCTGTGTCACCAGCTTCACCTACCTGCATGCACCCGCCACTTTGAATAGATACAAAGAAGCTTCAGAAAACATCAGCTTTGCATGCTGCTGCCTGGTCTGCCACATGCTTCCCAGCAGTCCTTATCCAGTTAAACACTGGCAGATCAAACCAGAAAGTGATCTGAAGGCAACTAGGACTCCATACACTCCATGACGCTACCATCAAAGGGAGGAGATATACCCAGAGAGATAGAGGCATATAGTTGCTCAGTGTGCAATATAATCTTAAACTATGTCCAGGCCTATAGAGACTTTTATATACATCTTGATTAATACATTGAAATAGTTAATCATAAAAATGGAGTTTGATAGGAAAAAATTTTTACATCCAGCTCCCATTTTCCCAATAGAATGGAAAGATACAGCCTTTCACTGGGGTCATAGAATCATAGAGTCATCAAATGGTTTGGGTGGGAAGAGACCTTTCAAGGTCATCTAGTCCAACCTCCCTGCAGGGAACAGGGACATCTGCAACAGGGTCAGTTCTCTGGAATCACCTTAGTGCAGCTTGGATTCACCCAAGCTATTAATCAGCAATGAGTTTCTGTGGTTGGGACAGTAAGAGAATACATAGCCTACCTTCCGGAAAGCATGGGGAGATCTGCCCATCCCTACAGGGGGTCTGTGCCTACACAACCCCTGAGGTGGGACTGCCCTAGCAGATCCTGAGTAGGCACACCGTGCTCCACCTGCCACTCATGAATGGCACTGAAGGTTATTCCTGATGCTCACAGACAAGCCATTAGACTTGTCAAACCTGCAGAAAATAAGTATCAGGGCACCAATGGGTTTCATCAGGATGACCATTCAGCAGCTAGCTGGAGCTGAAACAGGGTCTAGGAAATGAACAGAGAAGGATTTTATGTCAACTTGAATTGCAGAACATCTCCTTGTCAGCTGTGCATCACTTGCAATGTTTTGTCACCCTTAGGCCTAATTTTTACCAGAAAAATCAAGCTCTGGCCACTGTTGAGTGGCTGTAGAAGAGAGAATTTCCATTTCAAATCAGCCTGATTTTTCCATTTCCTGTTGACCCTCCCAGAGGAAAACCCAAACCAAACCAAAAATAAACAAAAAATGAAAACACAAACAAACAAACAAAAAAAACACACAAAGAAAACCTAAACTAAACCAAACCAGAACAACGAAACACACACACAAAAAATCTCCACAAACACAAAAAACAAACACAACATAAACAACGTATTGCATTTAATCAAACTTATGCAGTAGAGGGTGGGTTGGTTTGTTTGTTTCATTTCATTCTTCCATATTCCACCCATGGAGAAATCTTGCTGGTAGGGAGGATAAACAAACAACCAACCAAACAACCCAACCACTGGGCCTCTAGGAGCTGTTGTTATTTATTTCTACAATTAGCAGTCGAGTTCTGGTGCTGTGCCCAGAGAACTCCTCTCATTTTTCAGCGTGTCACTCTGTGCACAATATGCTTTTAGGAATTGAGGATTAAGGCGGCTGATTGTGGGTGGTTTATGAAACTTTTTATGGGAAGCCATATAGCCAAACCTTTGGAGAATCAGACCATCATTTTAATGGGCTTATGTTGTGTACAAGACTGTTCAGTTAGTTTTTCGCACAGTACAGAGCATCTTGATAGAGAACTTGGATTAATCAGGAATGCTGCTGCCTGTTGATGCTGTGGGTTGTTTTCTGAATTAGCAACAAGCTATGAGCGGTGCTGAGAAGAGCCTGGGGGCGGCTGCCCTTCCTCCTTAAAGATACTGAAATGGTCGGATTCCAGCAGGGAAATATCTACAGATCTATTTCTGAAATAAACTTAATATAGACTCTCTCTTTCGCAAGTGCCTGGAATATAGAGCTAGAAAGGAGAAGGTAACTCTGCTGGTGTGTCAGCCACTCCTCCCAGTTTCATATCATCAGCAAACAGAGATGGTCTCTCTAAAGTCCCCATGCCACTGGGATACCTGGCAGGGCAGCACTGGGAAGAGGTTGTCACCATCACAAAGTCTGTTTGCATCGTATTTTCCCGTATGAAAAACATACACGTATATTTACTAGCAGGAAGAACAGAGATTTCAGAGAGCACAGTCACCTCCTGAAAACTGCAGGTGCTCAGCACCTTCCAGGATTCAGTAAAATACTTCAGCTGTGACAGAAGGTTCAGCTGTGACAGAATAATGAGTATTCAAGGCATGGATCTAGAGCATAACATTCAGATTTGCACATGGAAGAAGGTTATCAAGAGTAGCCAGCATGGATATATTAAAGGGAAGTCATGTCTGAGTAATCAGACAGCCTTCTATGGTGGTGTGACTGAAGGGGTAGATGCAGGGAGAGCAGTGGGTGTTGTCTACCTTGACTTCAGCAAGGCTTTTGACACTGTCTCCCATAACATCCTCATGGGTAAGCTCAGGAAGTGTGGGTTAGAAGAATGGGCAGTGAGATGGGTTGGGAACTGGCTAAGCAATAGAGCTCAGAGGGTTATGACCAGTGGCACAGAGTCCAGTTGGCGACCTGTAGCTAGTGGTGTTCCCCAGGTGTCATTTCTGAGTCCAGTCTTATTCAACATCTTCATCAATGACCTGGATGAAGGGACAGAGGGGACATCAGCAAGCTGATGATATGAAACTGGGAGGAGTGGCTGACACACCAGTAGGCTGTGCTGCCATCCAGCGAGACCTGGACAGGCTGGAGAGCTGGGCAAAGGGGAACCAAATGAATTTCAACAAGGGCAAGTGCAGAGTCCTCCATCTGGGGAGGAACAACCCCTGGCACCAGTACCGCTTAGGGACAGACCTGCTGGAAAGCAGCTCTGTGGAGAAGGACTTGGGAGTCCTGGTGGACAAGAAGTTATCCATGGACAAGAAGTTATCCATGAAAGAGCAATGAGCCCTTGTAGCCAGGAAGGCCAATGGTCTCCTGAGGTGCATAAAGAAGAGTGTGTCCAGCAGGTTGAGGGAGTTTTCTCCTCCCCTTACACTCTGCACTAGCAAGACCACATCTGGAATATCATGTTGAGTTCTGGTCTCCCCAGTTCGAGAGACAGAAAAATACTAGAGAGAGTCCAATGGAGGCTACAGGGATGATGAAGGGACTGGAACATCTCTCTTATGAGGAAAGGTTGAGAGCCCTGGGGCTGTTTAGTCTGGAGAATCATAGAATCATAGAGTCATAGAATGGCTTTAGGATGGAAGGGACCTTAGAGATCATCTAATCCAACCTCCCTGCTGTGGGCGGGGCTGCCTCTCAACTAGACTAGGTTGCTCAAGGCCTCATACAACCTGGTCTTGAACACCTCCAGGGAAGGAAATCTATTCCAGAGTCTCACCACCCTCGTACTGAAGAACATTTTCCTAAGATCCAATCTAAATTTATTTTCCTTCAGTTTAAGACTATTTCCCCCCATCCCATCACTGGATATTCTTGTGAAGAGTCCCTCACCAGCCTTCCTGTAGGATCCCTTCAGGTATTGGAAGGCAAGAACAATATAAAAGAGAAGACTGAGAGTGAATCTTATTAATGTTTATAAATATCTGAAGGGTGGGTGGCAAGTAGAAGGGGCCAGTCTCTTTTCAGTCATGTCCTGGGATAGGACAAGGGACAA
>JAAGNO010005980.1:66854-85320 GCA_033439905.1 Ceryle rudis | reverse complement strand
TCTCCTTGTCTGGAGAGATTCCAAACCCCCCTGGCCAATGGGATGCTGGGCCCCCTGCTCTGGGTGACCCTGCTGGAGCAGAGGGGTTGGACCAAGTGATCTCCAGAGGTCCCTTCCAACCCCCACCAGTCTGTGATTCTGTGATTTACTAGGCATGTCATCCTCTCCCAGGGTTGTTAAACATATTGATTAATTGCCAATTGTTAAAGTTATTGATTGATAAAGCTGCAGTATAAATACTGGCACCATCAGTTACTCCATACAGATTTTAAGCTGAGCACTCAAATGTTTTATCTGGTTTTGTATTTGCAAATCAAGGGAGCTTCATGCCCAGTTCCCACTCTGCCCTTGTCCCCAGTTGATGATTCTTCTTTCAGATATAAGACCCTTTTAAGCATCATTATGCAATAAGGAATTCACAATGAAACCTCATCTCTCTGCACTGTGCTCGGGGTACTGGGGCCATCTTGATGCCCACTTTCCCTTTTGGATACTACTGGCACTTTCTGAAGATCATTTTTTAGTGTGCAACCAGCAAATCATCATCCACCTTTCAGGATGATCAAAGAGCAAAGGAGGCAATCCAGGAGCCATGTTCCCAGGATGAACAAAGAAGCCAATTTTCTGGATGGTACTGAGGCTTCAAATACACCTGGGACCTCAAGACCTGATGAGCCCTGCTACAAATCCTATAAAGAAAAAAAAAATCATTTTTATTGAGCGCAACCTACTTTCAACATTGACACATTTGAAGGGAATCTTGAAAAACATTTACCATAGCCTTGAAGGTCAATCCACCATCATCATTACCAAAGTGTTGCAAGACACTTCACGTTGATTAACTGCCATCATATTTAATTAGTGCTCGAGTGGCACTTCATCCTGCGTATTGTCAGAAATCCCTTTATCTTGCTATTTGCATTGCAGAGTTTTTAATTAGGATACTTATAGGGAATCTCTTAATGATCTCATGTCTGAATAACCATCCAGGCTGTGCAGAGGGTTGCTTAGTTGTCTCTGTATCTCCAGAGGGTGCTTTGCCACCAGGGAAGAAGAGAAACCTGGATTTCCTCAGCTGAGGCATCAGGCGTGCCAGGATGCCTTGACATCAGCTCAACTTGTCAGAGAAGCATCTAAGTGGGATACGTCCCACAGTTTGGGCAAAACTGGCCAAGGCTTCACCATTTTCCTAGGAAATATTTCTAGTGACAACTCAAAATCTCCCAGGGTGCAACTTGTTCCCCCATTCATCCTTACCAACAACTCTTTGAAATAACATTTCAAGTAGCTTTAATCTTCAGTTTGACTTCCCCTTTGAATTCCTCTTTGCTGGACCAAATAAGGTCATTTACTCAAGCCCACCTTGTAGCTACGTGTCTTGGGCTGACCCTCTTGGGGACCTTTCAGTGAACCAATCTGTCAACATGCATCTTGAAGTTAACTACAGATAGAAAACCTCAGAAAGGGTCGGGGGCAGTTGCAGAGAGATAGTGAATGAAAAGTAATTGTAGGAAGGAGCTCCTCTGTTATAAACAAACAGGGGAGTTGTCATCTGGTCTTAGCCAGCTTTATGTCAGAAAATGTCGTTAATTGGATTTCCATCCAGTGAAGAGAGGAAACCTCTTTGCAGAGTTGTTCCTCCCTTCAATTTAGATATCTTCTTCAAGGGAATGAATGACCCTCTGAATCAGTCTGCTTCTACTGGGAGCTGTGACTGCTAGATCCAGAGCAACCCTGAATCACAAGTGGGTTTTAATACCTACCACACTACAAAGAGTAAACAGAAAAGAAAAAGCTTTTCTAGGGAGAGCAGAGATGTGCAAAGGCATCAACAGAAGTAAGGCGACAACCCTCCATTTCCCAAGCAGCCTTAAAGACTTTCCTGAAGAGCACCAAACTTGGAGCAACATGCTACCACTGCATGTGCTGACCTCTTAAACACAAACCTTGTTTTGGCATCAGAGATTGCTCCATCAAGCTTAAAATTCCATAGCCAGAAATGAAACCAAGACAGCCCTCATACACCCAGCTGGGATATTGAACTTCAAGGAGATGAAGTGCCTAGATCCCAGATGTGCCAGTAAGCTATGTCAGAGCACTGTTAAAAATTCCTCTTTGTTGGCATTAATAAGCCACCTTCTTCTTCTTCTTGGACTCCCATGCTGACCACCCAGAGTTGTTAAGGCTTGTAAAGGTGAAAGAGGATTGCTGGAAGGCCCTACCAATTTATAACTGGGCCACTCAATGGCAGATGAGAAATACAGGCAGTGTGTAGGTAATGCACACTGGAAGGAAAACAGTTTAAACTACTTTTACATGCTGATGGGTTCTGAATTAGTTGTAACTCACAGAGACAAGATTTAGGCATTGCTACTCAGCTCAGTGTGCAGCAGAGGTCAAAAAAGTAAATAAGGCATTAGGCTGTGTTAGCAGAGGAAAGAATAAAGAGCAAATATAAGCCTGTGGCTGTGCTGCATGTGCAAATGTTTGAGCCTGTGCTTTAAATGCAGCTTTCTCTTCTTTGCCAGCTGGCCCAAAATTGGGGCTGCCCAGAGCAGGGCAAGGAAGAGAAATTGTCAACACCATGAGGATTTCAGGAAGAGGGGGACTTCAAATGAAAGGCCAGTGTCAATCAAAAGGTGAGCTTAGCATGCACAGAACAGAGTAAATAGCTAATGGTCCTTGGCCAGAGAACGCCTCGCATACAGACCACCAAGTTCTGAGTGCAGAAATTTCTTCTTCTAGGTAACAGGGACTGTTACATTCTGTTACTCCCTGTTTTGTTGGAAAACTCCCTCCACAGTCTCAGATAAGTTATCCAGGCACTCCATCTGCTCGCTAAGTGAAAAGAGTACGGAGGAGCTTTAAATGTCCAGGAAAACAATTTTTCCTTTATCTGTTCTTGGGGTCATTACATGCCTTTAGGTATTGACATGAGAAAACAAAACAAAACAAAACCAAAAACAAACAAACAAAACCAACCAACCAAACAAAAAACAACCAAACAAAATAATGTAACTATTAAATATCCTAAATAAATTATCATTTTTTTTCTCTGTGCTTTGAGTTTCCTTAGTATGGGACAAGATCCTGGATTTCACAGCACTGAAGAGTGAATGACGAAAGAGTTCACTGAGCAGGAAAAAGAAAGGGCCAAATTTTGTGTGTTCATTTTCTTCACCTCATAAATGAAAACAAAAATAAAGTGATGGGCCTGTAAAAACCAAATCAGGACCTTTCACCAATGAGTTCTAATCATTTGTATTTTATTCACAAACCAAAATGTGTTTGAAGCTGTACAGGAGCCACAACACATTTGAAAGCAAAGCTCCTGCCCCAGGATTTTTGTTCTTCATGGAAGGAATTATTCTGCAAAACCAACTGTGGGTGGGGGCTGTACAGAAAAGAGTGCAGAGGTAGGTATTATCAAGTTATTTTGGCAC
The DNA here is from genome assembly GCA_033439905.1 of Ceryle rudis. NCBI lineage: Eukaryota > Metazoa > Chordata > Aves > Coraciiformes > Cerylidae > Ceryle > Ceryle rudis. Next base: position 81,877 of record JAAGNO010005980.1, on the reverse strand, counting down.
TTGAAGCCATGTGTCAGCCATGGGCCCGGGAGCATCCACAGGTTTTGTTGATTATTATGGAATAGTTCTTCCTCCTTTTCCCTGGGTATGGTCTAATCTTTTCCTGATGCAAATCACAATTACTTCTACTGGTCAGAAGTTACAGCGCAAACAAGCCCAGAGTTCACTCTGTTTCTGCAGAGCATCTGGGCAGATTTCAGTCCTTCTGGCTGAGCAGTGCCTAAATAAAACCAAATTCATGTTTTAAGAATAGTAGGAAGGGTACCACAATTGCCATCTCCTCCCAGTTCCCTGGAATCTGGCAGAGGTCATCTGCCTGCACCGTGCAGGCATCCACCTCACCTCGCTCACCCAACCACATTCAGCTGCCTTCTTCCCTTGTTGCTTTATTGCCCTCCTTTGTGCTTAGGCTGCCTGATGCAGCTGCAGGTTGTAAATTTACCAGGCATAGGTTTAGCATCATGCTTTGCTTTGTAGAAAGGGAGTTAAAAAACCCACCAGCATCTCTCTGAGCTGCAACTAGATGCAGCTGGATCAATACTGTAATGCTGCAGCAACCTGGATGGAGATTGACACGGCCACCCCATTTGCCTTCTCCCATGATCCTTATCCATGCTGACGAACTGCCGTAGCCAGGGCTCTCATGGAGAATCAAAACACATCGTTGAGAAGTGTAGTGGATCCCAAGTAATTAAATGTATAAATTAATTCTCCCCTTAAGATACGTTCCTATCCCATTATTAGTTTTTTTCTTGGAGAAAATCCTTGGAGGATCTCCATAAAAGTACCACTACTTCAAATAATGTCTTTCTAAAGCATTTCTTTCTGGGTTTTTTTTGGTTTGGGTGGTTTGTTTTTTTTTTTTTTTAGACTTGATGCCTGCAGCCTGCAATTAAATTAAGTGACATGTAGGTGTCTTTAAAATAGAGATCTATGGAAAACAAAAGGATTGTCTGTCAAAAGGTGAAAAATGAAAAATAGCAGTCTCAGATCTCTGAATGGATGAGTGGGGAAAATTCCTGCCCATCCTAGTACCCAAAGGGATAAAACCCAATGATAGCTTCTCAACTGCTTAGCAGATAATGCATGTGCTGTTTTGATGCTAGTAATGTGTTTTTTACTTCTTTCTATCTGGGAGGAACGAATCAAATATGAGAAGTGCTGGGACATGATTTTCAACCCATTGCCTTTGATTAAGTGCTTTAACATGTGAGTCCAGAGACTTGCAATAATACTAATGGGGCATAAAGCACTATAAACAGGACGGGCCTACTTTTGTCCAAATGCCATTATCCTGGAATAAAAAAGAACAGCAAATGTAATATGTCCACTGCTAACCTTTTTTTGACAGGAAATTTTCTCTCATATGTGCATGCCATAAATTATGTTGCATTTTGCCAGAACCAGGAGCGACTGCTTAAATTTCAAGTGAAGGAGTGTTTGCTAAGCTTGAACCACTTAGCTCAGTGCAGTATTTAGCTGTGAAAACACGATGGTGTGAAGAAAAATATGGATCTGAATAGCAAGTTGGCTAAGCTGAAATCAAATTTCTATTTACGTCAGGTTTGGGAAATGGAGGAAAAGACCTGTCAGTAAATATTGGGGAAGGTTGCTGATTGTTCAGCGATTTTAAATACAGTGGAAAAGTCACCTGGAAATCCAAACCACCCATCTGCCCATAAAAGATAAGGGAAGTTGGAAACTTTGTCGAAATCTGTTTTTAAAAGACACTGAGGAGTCTCTTACAGTGACAACTTCCCGTATAAGCAAAGCAAGTCCTGCTGCCACACCAGGATGCTCCAGTGCAGCTCTTCGGGCCCGACTCCATGTATCTTCTAACTTTGTGTTACGTTTTATTGCTCTCAGTAAGTTGCAGATTGTCCAACTGTTCTGTCATTTATTGTGAATGGTTGCAAAAAAAAAAAACAAACAAAAAAAACCCACACCAAACCAAAAGGAAGAAGGGCAAAAAAAAAAATTCCACTACTCTATAACGTAGTCTTTGGTGTAAATCAAACATTCCCTGTCATGTTGATAGCTTGTGTTAGTCTAATGTATTTTATATTACTCAAAAGCATTGAAACCCTGCAGCTTTCTTCATATAGGCCATTATGCGGTTATCATTAAATTGTCTTGCAAAGAACATTATCGGTAATTATAGCAGACACTAAAATCAAATGATCAGACTGGGACCTTTAACACCAAGAGGAACCATTAGAAGTTAATCAAATAAAAGGATGAGAATAATTATGTTAGGATTAAGCAGTAATATGCCAGAAGTTATATACTTTGCTGACTATATATCTTTACTCCCAGCTTCCTGCCTCTCCTCCCGTTTGATGCTTTTTATATAACACTTTGGCACAGAATGTAAATGACAGTATTTTTGTGTGTCACAAATGGGGCTTTAGGGTTCAAATGAGGTTCATGCCTAAATGGCACAAAAAGCAGCACCATGTAATGATGAAGATAAAAATAATAGTTGTGCATGTGTGTATGGGTAGTATATATAATAGTACAAAGCTGAAAAAAAAAAATAAAATCCATTGGTCAATGAAGCATAAAGTGGTGATAAAAATAGTTGCAACAGGAGGTGAAACCACATGGCTATTGGTCTGCTACTTGATGTTGCTTTGCTGGTTTTAGGTGACAGTCTTTCTGCTGCTCATCTGTCAACAAGCCACAAGAAAACCTCCTGCACAAACAAAAATTGCTCCTCTTGACCCTAACGTTATTCTCTAGGAGTTTGCACGAGCCTAGAAGTGGTGACGGTGTTGAATTTGTTGAGAAAACTCAGAAAAGGGACTGAGTATGTTGCCCAAAGAAATGCAAGCTGGTTTGGGTTAAACAGAAGAGATTATGGCAGTTAAATAACCTTCAGCAGATTAAGACGAAATAAAGATCCTTGTAATTTTTTTTTTCCATGGGGATACTGATGTATTTGGTACTGAGTGGTTAAAAGTGTAAACCTGTCACCTGCGTTAGGGATTCAAGAAGTGGGGTTTCCCTCCTCATTCCTTCATTAGCAGGAGAAAACATTTATAACACCAGGCTCCCAGTATTTTGTTACATGTCCCTGCAGAGCCCAGGGCCCTGGTGACAGTGCACTGGTGCATCCTGGACCTGTTCCCAGATGAAAAACAAAGAGGTGACACAAAGCCCGGGGGGAACTTGGACTTTGAGATTGTCCTCCTGGCATGGAAATAAGTCCTCTGCCTTAAATCCTTCTCCCTCTGTTAGCAAGTGTTCATTTTACTGCATTTCTCTTCTGTGGAGGATCATTAGCCTTGAAGCCCAACTGGATGAGAGAGTCAGAGACAGAACACCATCTCTTCACTAGACTAGACGATCTTTAGAGGTCCCTTCCAACCCCTACCAGTTTGTGATTCTGAGATTCTTGAGGAGCCTCAAATTTAACTTTACTCATATTAAATGAGTAACAAGTAAAGCTGAGTGACAGAGACAGAGCTGGTTATGAAGCCTCTTGCACTTGCTGAGGTAGGAACCACCACTGCCTGGCTGGCATCATGGCAAAGTATGGGTTTCCCCAAGGGTCCCTCTGCACCCCTGCTTTATACAGCCACAGCAAGAGACAAGGCTCTGTCCACGGGCCTGAAGAGTCTTAAAAATACCAAAACCTTGTTTTTGTAATCAAGAAGGCATGGGTGAAGTGAATTCCTCTTGTTTCTGGCTCAAGAACACCAGTGACAGCTGGAAGGACACCTTTTTTTTGGGGGGGGGATGGGACGTCCTGTCCATGTTTCTATTTCACTGTTTGGTAGTTGGATTACTGAGCCCTTTTCTGCTTATGGTAAGATGATAGCACTGGCCACTTAGATGATAAAGGAGGTATTTGTGGAGTGGAGGGTGTAGAAATGGGAAACCATTGCACGTGCTGAGTACAACAAGGAGAAACAACAGTGCTCCATTCCTTTATGGGTATAATAAACCTTCAGAATATTTGTGTACTAATTAGGTGTCTCACATGGATGCCATATCTCTTATTTGGGTGCCTCATGGAACCCACCCAAGACGAAGCACATTAAACAGCTTTAATATGGACTGGCCTTCTATGCAGAATGCAAACCAGAAACTTGCCTAAAGCCACCGATTCCTAACTTTTCTAAAAAAAAATAGCCTTCTTGGTTTTTTTACCATGATGTAGGAAAAAAAAATAGTATTATGGGAATGAAAACCTGAAATAAAAGAAGGGGACTCTTCAGTGTTAGCCACACATTATTTCTTCCTTATATTTTTGAGAAATGAAATGCTAAGCAAATATTAATATGGTGTTAGTCAAAATGTTCACCTTCTAATGAAACATTTTATTTCTTATTTTTAAACCTTTTCAAACACAAGCCTTAAAAAAAAATCTAAATTTAATTTACTTTATAAACAAAATATTTAAATATATTATTCAAGATTTTTCAACTCAAAGGTGTTTTTTCTGTATTTGTTTACTCTGTAAGTTAAACACAGATCAATGTAGACTGCTTTCCTAAGGAAAAAAAATAAATAAATAAAGGGAGAAACAAAATATCAAAAACTTTATCTATAGTCATTGCATCACATTGTAAAATCCAAGGTCATTTCCCATTTTAAATTCAAGAGAATATCTAAAAATAACTTTAAGACTCCAATATGGAGTATCTTGACTGACTTGTCATAGATGCTGAGGTCAAGCATCTCACCTGAAAAGTCATCATGGTTCTTGTGCCTGTGGGAGAGAGTGGTTGATGGACAAATGTTGGGAAAGAAAAAAATTTGATGTTTGGGTGGAAAATATTCTCTGATTTCAGGAGGAGCACTGAAAAAAATTCAGAGGAGGAACTTAAAATCCCCTTTACTAGAAATAGGCAAAACCAAGATGGACAGGACACTGCGAAACATCTTGCAGAAGCTTTTTATTTCCTCTAGATTCCATCTTTACCATTAGTCTTTGACGCTACAGCAGATTTGTGAAATTAACCCCTCTCTTTATGAGACTGTTGATCTTTGCTGTTCCCCAAGGAACATCCTGAATTTCACAAGTGAATAAATCACCTAGTGGACATCCCTTATGAGGTATAATTTGATGATGTCCACAATGCCTTTACCAGCAGCACTTTCTTCATTTTATCCATCAGAATCAGCTGCGTGCAAGGATAATTTGTTAAGTTTTCCCTTTTCCAAGGGGCGGTCAACCAACTTCATGTTGTACTTGGAGAACAGGCTACACCAGCTGTACAGTTAGAAGCACAGTGATCAGGAAGAGGAAAGCAGATCTTTTCCTACATCCGAGGGATTTTAGACTGGCTGGAGATTTATGATGAAATTTTGAAGAAAATGATGGAAAAACACTATCACAAGGGCTGGAGAAGTGTGCCCTAGATGAAGCGTTCTCACTGCTCTTTTTCCCCCTCATTTGCTTCTCTTTTTTCAGTAGGTGACACAATCAGGCTAAAAGTGGTGCTGAAGGCCCCCAGACAATCCTCTTCCCAAGCAACAAGAAGGGCTGGAAGCACAGAGCCAGGTTTCATCTTAGCCTGAGAAAAGTTCGGCTGGTTAAATTCTTAATTTATTCCAGTAAATTATACTTCAAAATCAGCTTTCGATTTCAGGGCAACTGTGGATTCCTTCCCCAGTCCTATGTCAGTTTAAAGTCCAGGACATTTTAGGATATGTGGAGCTGATGTTATGTAAGGAACACATATGTTTTCCTTGCAGTTTATCACTTGAGATATTTTTCTGCAGAGATGCTTTGATTTTTTTATTATTATTATTTTGATTTATTTTTTATTTAATTTTGATTACCGTGTGAAGATCAATTTTCCGAACAAAGATTTCCCTTTCTTTCTTTTCCTTGCATATTTTTGAAGGCATATATGATCTGCTGTCGGTCTCCGTGATTCTGCAAGCTCACAGCCACAGCTGCAGGGCAGAGGCACAGGGATGGATGCAGAGGTACAGGGATGGATGCAGAGGTGATACAGGGATGCAGGGACATGGGCCCGTCTACCCTGCAGGCACAAAGCTTCTCCTACAGGACAACCACTCTGCTGCACCTTCAGTCCTGAAATGATGGTAAACAACTGATGCTTCAAGAACCAACACCAAAAGCCTCCAATAAGTGACAACTTTGTAACACAGAAAGCAGAGCCATTAGGCATATGCATGATAAATGTCTGGCATATGTATGATGCATTTCCTGCTTGTTCCACTGCTTTAAAATTGTCTTAGATCAGAATGGGAATTTAACCATCAAAGTCACGTGGAAACGTGTGCTCCTACACCAGCTGTGCTGGTGCATTATACCAACAGGACAGTAAAGCTTTCCCCGTTCAATTTGCTGAGAAAAGATTGAAACGAGCTGTTCCTTCTAATATCTCATAATTTGATTTCATGACCTATTGTGTTGATTCAGAGATTCCAAGCTAGTGCTGCACTGATTGAATTTTAATTGTGATATTAATTTAATAGTTGCCTCTTCCAGCTCTAGTTGTTGATGAAACTGGAGCAAATCAGCCCTGCAAAGTGCCAGCTGAAGTGTGGGAAAGCTTCAGGGGCTTGCCAGGCTTGGAAAAAACATAGTATCTGACACCATCCAAGCAGGCCACCAAGATCAGACAATTAAAATAACAACCAGCAGATTTTGTTCATACCAGTGACTCTGAGCTATGGCAACAGTAGGATTGCTTCAGCTACAAGCAAGGATCTTGTTGTTGTCCAAGAGGGTGACCATCCTCACAGACATTGAGGTGCTGGAGTGAGTTCAGAGAAGGGCAGTGAAGCTTGTAAAAGGTCTGGAGAAAATGTCTTACGAGGAGCACCTGAGGGACATGGGGCTGTTTAGTCTGGAGAAGAGGAGGCTGAGAGGAGACCTTACTGCTTTCTACAGCTACCTGAAGGGAGGTTGAAGTGAGGTGGGTGTTGGTCTCTTCTCCCAGATGACTCATGATAGGACAAGAGGAAATAGGGTTAAATTGCACCAGGGGAGGTTTAGGTTGAATATTAGGAACATTTTTTTTTTTTAATGAGAAAGAGGGGTGAGGTCTCAGAACAGTCTGCCTGGGGAGGGGGTGGAATCACCATCCCTGAAGGTGTTCAAAAAACATTTAGATGTAGACATGGTTTCAGGACATGATTTAGTGTTCCTGATAATATTCAGTAGATGGTTGAACTTGATGATCTTGAAGGTCATTTCCAGCCTTAATGATTCTGTGATTCTCTGATCTACCTCTTGCTGCAACCTCAGCCTTGGGTGAATGTCACCAGGGCTTGTTTTGAAGCGGAGCTGGATGAGCCATGAGACTGGCCAAGGCTTTCCAACATCTTCACCTGTGGCTTCTGGGGGAGGCTGCAGGAAAGGGAGAACAATTGCCTCTCCCCATGCATGAAGTTTGTAATGAACTGGACTTGGCCTTCTCATTAGACCTTTTAAAATAATTTTACTGAAGGATAAAACCAAAGGGCCTTTCAAGACTCACAAAAGAAGTGAATCTAGGTGAGGAAACAAACTCATTTCGCAGCTTTTCACAAAAACACAGCTGGATTCATTCTTTGCCAAAGTAAGCAATTATTGCTTCTTCATTAAAACTTTCACTTTACTATGTGGGAGATGCTGATATTACAGAGGAAACCATATGCAAAGTGACCTTCTTCCAGCCTGCATGTGGATCATTCCAAATCTTTCCATGTTAGAAATAATTTTGAAGGATTTCCAGCACTCCACACTTCATACTCAATTCACTCTTCCCTTTCTGCTGGGTTTTATTGAACCACCTGGGATCATATCAGGAAAGGAGACTGCATATTTTAGGAATTAATTGGTATAGAATGAAGAGTAATGGGAAATATTTACCATGTATATTCATTCTGAATTTAAAATTTCTACTTGGACCACGTTTATGGTCCTTTCTCTTTGTTATTCTAATGAAATTTAATTTACTGTCAGGGTTGTTTGGTGGAATGAGATTCTTACTGGTAGGAGAGTCAGAGGGAATTGGAGAGAGGGTAGTTTAATGTGTTAGCCACAGACATTTGGCAATGAAAATGAGTTAAAATATTTTGTCCCCCAAACTGGAAAGCCAGACTCCCAGTGTGACTTACCCATCTCAACCTGCACTTCGTCTTTCACATGAAAAATACACCAGTGAACCATCTGTAAATGAGATCCAAAACCAGAGTTATTTGCAGAAGTTATCTGGCAAATAATTCAGTGAGTTGATTTGAGAAAACAACAATGTGTTCTTGGGCAATTCAAGAGAAGAAAAGATCTGAATTTGGCAAGGAAATAAGTAATTGTAAATTATTGTCCCAGCTGTACAATCAACATTAATAATTCTATGAAATTAATTCACCATAAAACTCTTGTTATTAACAACTAATCAAACCCTCAGTCAGTGTCCTTCCAAAATATTAGATGGTTTTCTGATAATGGTTGTGTTGGTGGTTTTACTAATCTGATGTGAAATTATGAGACTGGGACCTTCACTGGACATAATGTTGGTGCAGGCATTTAGCTTTTCCACCCTGAGAAATATCTCTGCTACCTCAGAGATGAACATATTTGGAGAAAGGTGGAGAAACTATAAGTGGTTAAAACCTGACCCAGCAAGAATTTACGCTGTGTCTTTAACTCCTATCTAGAAGTGAAGAAGATGCTTAAGTGCTTTCCTGTGCAAAGCCATAGATTGTTAAAATTGGTCACTAGAATGGTCCTGGTGACAATGAAGTATCTGCTGGAAAATGGACCTGCATTGGGAAGGAGAAAAAGAGAACGCAAGTCAAGAAGGGAAGGTTTGTGTTCACAGCTACTCAGACTCTCTCTCCTGTGTCTCTCTGAGCCTCTTTTCTATGGGTTGCTGAAACTGAATGACCTTTTTATTTTGACTTTTTGACAACCTTTGACACTGATTAAATTAGCCAAGGGCCTGAAAAAATGTGGAGCCAAGCAGTTTCAGTGATGTAAGACCAAAGACACATTTGTCCACTCACACTTACGTGCCAAAGTATCTCCCCAGATTCTTCTACTAGAAGAAAGTATCCGAGTCCTTATTCATCATTAGCAAGACTCCCTCCTTGGTAGGTATATTTTTAATAACAAACACAGGTAGATCATGATGTATTTAAAAGGTCTCTGAAAAATCCTTTATTTCTTTAATACCCATGAAAATTGCCTCACCTGCCTCTTAGCTCTATTTTGACATCTTTGGACGGTGAGATAAAGATTTGCCAGTTCTGATGTTTGTCCAGGAGAGAGGGTGAAGACCTGCAAGTGTTGAAATCCCACAGAGATACCTGTCACTGCAGGGACCCTACATCAACACTTTACGATGCTCCCTCACCACACCGAGCAGGAGGGAATACACCCCACCATCAGTGACAGAGTGAAGAGAGGGTAGTGAGTCCTCACGAACCTTGGGAAAATCCTGACAAAAAACATCTACAAGCAAAGTAAGGCAAAGAGATCCAATTAAAACAACAACATTTCAAAGAGCATTTCAGCAAATTGTTGTTAACAGTGTTCCTGCCTTTAAAAAACACTGTGTTTGAAACAGGCAGCAGATACCTCGTTGTACTCTGTAAACCAAACTTAATTTAGTTTTAAAAACTAAAATATCCACTTTTCTTCCGGCCCACCTAAAAGAATGGCCATTAAAATGCTCTAAAGAAAGTCAAACTGAGATGAAATCTGCCTCTGGAAGGTAGAAGAGTTTCCTAATCATGTTTCAGATTTATTTTTTTTCTCTCATCTAGATGGATGCCGCCTTTTGAAGCCTGATGGCCAGAGAAATGAAAGGTACCTTTCACCATTAAGTAACTGTTGAAATTTTACCTTCCTAGATTATTTCTTAGTTGCAACTAACATAAAAAATGCCCTGTCAGAAAATGACTTTAAAAAGTGTAATATTTCGGTTTATTTAGCAACTACTTGGGAAAATTTAGCACCGAGACAGAAAGGTTGCAGAGCAAGTAGCACTTCATAAATTGCTTGAGCCCTAATCAATACATATTGTCATCTAGTCAAGTCCTCCTAGCAGATTTTTCTTTGCCCTGCCTCAAAAGCGTATTTTATGAGGTTGTTACTAGCTTGTGCTGCAAGGCCTGGCCTAATGAATCTGTCACTGGCACTATTGATTGACATGCCAGTGTAAGTGAGACATGTGATTCCGATTGACTTCCTAATTACTGCTGCTGTGATGTCTCACCAACTGGTAAGGCCAGAGGTTAATAGTTTTGATGTTCAGCCATCGCTGGCTCTGGAAGCTGGAGTTAAACCAGCTCGTTGGAAGTCAATATCTGAATCAAGTTCTCAAGGCTACTTTCGAAGCTGATCAATTAAACCCTCCTTGTTCCCCCTCTTGTTGCCTGACAAGAGTTTGATGAGTGGGGACCTCTAAAGCCATCGGTTTAAGGTAGAGCAGGAAGGCTGGTGAGATTTAAATGCAGGAGCAGCATGCCGGCAGGGGCTGTATTTCTGCCAGCAGCGAGATGGGGTCCTGCTCTTTCTTCTCGGCGGAGGGAACAAGGCTCGGGATGCCAAAAGCACACGGGTCACCCAAGCATGCTCACCACATTGGACATTGTTTTCGGGCTGTTCATACAAGCCAGGCAACAATAGTCAGACCCTCCTCCCCATCCATTTTCTCACCCAGCAGGAGGATAATGATCAGTTGCCCTCTGTGCTTGGGCAGCCCTCAGATGTGAAATGGTCCTGGCTCAGGATTAGGCACAAGAACCCCAGACTTTATTGGAAAAATGCATTTCCAGCCTTCATTTTTGAGCAAATGACCCTGAAATAAGGTGGTGTAGCTGTGATGTTTGCCTGAGTGTACAGACAGCCCAGAAAGATAGTTCAGGAAGACTTGATCTGCTCCAGATGTCTGTCCAGAGCCCAGGGCCTCTGAGATACGGGATTTACAGATTTTTCTGTAGCTGAAGCAACAAAATTAAACAGCTGCATCAACTCAAAGGACCATATGGCCAAGTACTCTGCCTCCAACGATCATTCCTAGCTAAAGCCTCAAGACAAGTATAAGAACATGGCAAGTACAAGTCCATTTGCATCGAGTATATTCTCTGAATTTCTAGCACAGGGACTTTCTGAGGTGAAAGTATTAGACCTGTATCAACGGCCTTCATGGGTTTCTCTTCCATGAGCTGCTTTCATTGCATTCTGAAACTACGCTGACCCTTAACATCCACCACAGCTGTTGATGAAAAATTGTGGAGCCCACCATATGCAGTAGGGAGGACATTTGTCCTTTGGCTTTGTATACCTCTGTTTCCACACACAGTTTTTTTCTGGTGGACTTTTCTGCACCTTGTGTGAAGTCATTCTTCCCTAGGATGATCCTTCACATCTTTTTCCTGTGTTTTCCTTTAGGGGATGCCAGAAAAGCACAGTGGAGGTGTGGCCTTAATTAATACAGTGACATAATATTCCAGGCTTGTTCTTCACTCCTTCGTAATTATCAGCATTCAGTTTGTTTTTCTGCCCATAACCAGTAAGCCGACAGTTTCTCAGAATTATCTGTTGTAACTCCAAATTCCCTTTCCTGATGGTAATAGACAATTCAGAGTCCATATGTGTGCATTACTTTGCATTTAGCAATGCTGAACTTCATCTTCCATTTTATTTTCCAGTCACTCAGGGTTGCAGTGCCTTCTGCAAATCTCAGCAGTCAGCTTTTGTTTTTACTACGCTGAATAATTCAATAACATCAGTGAGACTTGTCATCTCACGATCCACACTCCTTCCTGGGTTATTTATGAATATGCTGAACAGCATGGATCTTACTATAGACACATATGGGATTCTACTGGTGACTTGTGAAAGCTATTCCTATGCTCTATTTCCCAGGGTTTTTTCCCCACCTCGATTATTCATTGATTAAAGGTCCTGCCCTTCTAGCTCCTCTACAAGCTGTCAGGGTGGGATGTCATAGAAAAGTTAGACATCTGTTATTAGATTACTTTTTTTTTCCACGTGCTTAACAAGACCTACGAAGAGCTCTAGCAGATTTATAAGCTTGGCTTCCCTTTATGAAGGATGAGTTGAGTCTTCCTCACTGTATTATATTTACCATGTCCACCCGGATAGTCATCTTGATCATTCCATCTAATATAATGTAACTTCAAACTATGGACACTGTCAGTCTGCAGATGCTCTCAGAACAGTGTGTGTATGTGTTCAGGAGTCACGCTGACCACTTGCAAGGGCACAGATCACAGTTAATAGTGATCAATTTCATACACAAGTTCCCCTACAGCTCGGAGGAGAACATCATCCCATCCCAATAATTGCTGTAGTTACTTTACCAAGCCGTTCCATACCTCCCATACAGAAGCTTCGATTTCTGACTTACCTTCCACTCAACCCTGACATTACAAGTGTAAGATATTCTCTGGGCTTCTTTGTACAGAATATAGATAGGAAAAAAAAATCACTTAGTTTCTCTACTCAGGCCCTATCTTGTCTAAATAACCCTATTGCATCACAAACAGCTGAACTCCCTGGTGAGGTCTACTGGAAGCTACCAAGCTGCAGATCACAGAAGGCTGAGAAGAGGTACTGGGAAACTGTCACTAAATGCTCTGCTATGCTTTCCTAAATATCTGGCATCAGCTGCTGTTAGAGACAGGGTACTAGGTTAGAGGAAGCTTCAGTCTGACAGTGCAATTGTTCTTGTGCTGTGATTGCCCTGCAAACACTCTTCAGGCTCCTACCTCTGATTTATTACCAATGTTTGTGCATTCAGCATTTTTTTTCCTCACAATCTTTTTTTTTTTTTCCTCCTCCATTATGTTTTTAGATTTAAGGTGCCCGAATTTTTGTTTCCCATCTTCTTTTGGTGAACATACCTTCAGCTTTTTGAAGGACACCTTCTAACCCCTCGTAGTCTCCTTGGAGCTATTGCTGACTCATCCCAGATTTGCATAGGGGTCTTTCTAAATTCTGCTGTGATCTGGGGTAGACATTTATTGTTAGCCTCTGAAATAACATCATTAAGTAAGTCCACCTCCTTGTACCAGCTCTTCTACAGTCTTCTACAATGCTGTCTCATTTTTATGTAGGTCCCCCTTTCTGAAATGGAACAATGTTGGTGCTCATGCCAAGGCTTCATGGTTGGTTTGTCAGTATGCACCACACCACACGATCCAGTCGTCTGTTTTTAAGTGCATTGTTTAAATGGGACTTTATTTAATTAGATTTACCCTCCTCATTCTTGAGCTTTGTCAGCTGCTGATCTACCTTCTATTTCAACATAGGAAATGTTCATAGCATCTTCACTCCAAGAGCATGTATCATTCTGTAGTCTGTCAGCTTCTTCTGTCAGCTTTCCTAGAGTTTTAATTTTAAAAACTCTTCTATAAACATTCAGATTTTAAGGCTCCATCTTGCTCTGGCAAAGCCTTTTCCACTTCTCCTCAAAATGTCTCACTCAGGTCCTGAAGAAAATCCCTCTTCATGAACCAATTTATCAACCCCTAATTGCAGCTGTCCCTCCGAAGAGGCTCAGAGAGTGATGTTTTCATGAAGACTGTGGTCCTTTCCTTCCAGACCAGCACTGCACCAACATCTCCTGTTGGGACCCGATGGGCTAGAATGCCAAACCCACCCATAAATGATCTATCAGGGGTTTTCCTGTGGTATTCTTGAGCTGCAAGCACAGTCCCCATGCTACCTGCAATGTCTGAGAAATTAATCTCACCCCATTACAAGCCAAGGGGCTGCAGTCAGCAGGATCTCCACCTCTGAAGCACTCACGGATGAAGAAAGGCAAGTGAAAGTCCATCCAAGCCTGGATTTCTCTGAATGAACACCATAGAAACATCATAACTTGTCTAAATTCCTGGGCTGGGCTTGCAGTAGTAAATGCTGAAGAGTAATTTAAGGGCTGAATACTATTTTCTTTTTTTTTAATGGGTCTGGTGTATATGGCAAGTTTTTAGTGGAAATTAGTCATGCAATCTTCATTAACTTGGGATAGACCTCTGCCATTTCACTGTAACTGAAGTTACTGAAAAAAACAAGACTAGGCAGGGTTTGTGATTGATTACACTCCATGTTATATTAGACAATATAGATCAACCTGCCAATATGAATTTCTCAGATGTCAAAAATACCAGGTAAGAAAAAGAAGATCATATAAGAGGGGAAAAAAAAATCATTAGACAATCAGGGACAGCAATAATTCACCCATATCTATGCACTGTGTACAAATAGTGCCATGGGGAATTAGCTGTACTTATCACTTTGTCAGACGTCTGTTGCCAGCAGATAGTGCTCGGTTTCTCATCCGTCACTGCTTGTTTCCTGCAACATTTCTGACAATGATGACGAACAAGAGGGCTTGAATGGAACACTGCATCTTAAATGGTTAATTAAGGACAATCTGAATATATATGCTCCGTTACCAAATTAACTTAAAAATATGTGGTTTAAGTACCCTGTGTAATGCTTCTCAAAGAATAAGAGACTTTCTCAATAGTCTTAATTGCAGACTGAAAGACCTCTTGGCTGCATTAGGGAAAGATAACCAAAGATAGATCATTTCTTGCAGGCTCGCTCACTCGTCACGAGGTCCTGCCCTCTGACAATAGAGCTGCTCCAGCAGTGACCCCCATGCCCTCATCTACCATGGGGGGATCTCTGCCAGCACCATGGGCTCAGCATGGGGCTGCGTCTCATTGCTGCCAGCAGGAACTGGCACAGCTTGGGCACAGTGAAGGGACTGGGTACCAATGCTGCCTGCCTGAGCCAAGCACCTTAACTCATGTGTCCTGGACCAGGGTTAGAAGACGCTAGTGCTGGCAGGACTTGGTGTTTCTGAATGGCAAAGTGGACACCACTGGGTTTTGAAACCTGTCACATGAGGGCAGCTACAGTGTAGTGATCGTAGCATGCAAACCTAATGTAGAGCAGCAGGACCCCAGCTGCCTCCTTCCAGGCAAGGATTTAAAGCTGCCCTGGACCTTGGGAACACCCATCAGCTTACAACTGAGGTGTCACTGGAGGCTCTCTGCAACATGACTGC
>JAAGNO010005980.1:28693-46466 GCA_033439905.1 Ceryle rudis | reverse complement strand
TTAAAATGCAATCAAATTATATTTCCTATTAAAACTTTAATATCAAAACAAATTAACCAATGCTGCAGATTACACATTAGTAATGTAGTTCTGACATAATTCATGCTCCTCTTGATTCTGTTATGAACTATCACACTGCTAAAGTACAGCAGTTCATAACATATTCTTAAGGGGAAGTGAAATGCTTTTTTTTTTTTTTTTTTAAGGAAAAAAAGTGAATTAGACAAGACAACTCTAATATTAACAGAATGTGGTCGGGCTAAACCTTCAGAGAAGAGTATCTGAAGATGAAAACAAGCTGAAATATCTTCCTCCTCTACTAACCTGCTGAGATTGATGGGCTGCTCTTTCTCCAGATGCAAAGATCACCATTTCAGAGTACAGACCACAAGACCAATAGGATAGCCGCAAGACATTGTTTGATTTCTTGTTGTGCAGCAATGTCTAGTCCTCCAGAGATGGTATCTGAGGCAGCTAAACAGTGGAAAATCCTGTTAAATGGGGCTACCAAGGGAGAAAAGCTTGACCGTGCTTTTGTGCAGGTGGCCTGGTGAAGGGATGCTTTTTCAGATAGAAACAATGCCCAAAAGCAGAGTCAGTGACATCCTAAACTTTCAAGATCACGAAGCATCATCTGTCCATCATAATCTCATCTCCCTCCCCCCCTTTTGGAGGCAGTTGCTAGCTCACAGCTTGCCAGACTTGCTGAAATAGTCCATACAGGGTCCCAGTCTTGGGAGAACGCAGTCAGCCCTGCTCTGGAAACTCCCAAGAAAGGTTCACCTCAGTTGTCCTGGTGAGCACAGGTCAGAGCAGGTCAAGTTAAAGGCAAGCTACGCAACTTGTTTCCAGTGGTGAAAACATAGAATCCCAGGCTGGTTTGGGTGGGAAAAGACCTTTCAAGGTCATCCAGTGCAACCCCCCTGCAGGGAGCAGGGCCATCTGCAACTAGAGTAGGGTGCTCAGAGCCCCGGCCAAGCTCCCCTGCAATGGGGCCAGGGATGGGGCAGCCACCACCTCTCAGGGCAACCTGGGCCAGGCTCTCACCACCCTCAATGTAAAAGTCTTCTGTATGAACAAGGAAGGTGCTCTACGAGGTGGCCAAGAGGAAACTGCGTTGTTAGGTTACATCCTCAAGAGAAAAAATAGTGTGTTTCAGGCTGGCAGTGAGCAATATGATCAATACAATCATCTGCCCCATCACAGCCCTGCACTGAGAACAAGGGTAGAAGCTGGGACCAGGGATGAATAGTCTGGAGGTTGGTCCCTTGCTCAAGTACATTCTCTCTGGCCAAGACTTGGTACTTTACAACCTTGCTTTGCCAGCAAGCTCTGCTGACCTGTGTAACCACAAAGTCAAGATCAGTTTCTCGGCCCCTTCTCTGCTCCAAATGGATGTCCTGCATCTCCCAACATGAACCATATGTGCTGTTAGTTACCAGTTGATGATTGTGATGATAATTAAAACATACTAAGAGACACACTATAAACATGCACAGCACATGAAGGAAATTAGCCAAGTGAGCTTGTCTTTTTCATTGTGCTTTTATTATGATGCTCCTTGGATGATGTTTTTAAATGAATTTTGAATAGTTTTCTTAATTTGTTTTATTCTGCTTCATGGTAACAAAACTGCCGGAGCCCCATAGGAATGATTCGGAGAAGTGCAATATTATTGGAACATGTCTCCTGCTTTTCTTACTGCTTACTTATAATTAAGCTTTATTGAGGTGTAAAATGAATAACAATTTAAAAAAAAAAAATGTTTATTGGTCCAGGTGCAAATTCACAGATACTCCAGAAAACTTCTTTTTCCGTGACCTCAAAGAAACATTGCTGGTTTCTACCAACTCCCATCAGTTTCTGCTAAGGCACTAAGTCACCATCCTGCTCAGCCGTATACCCCAGCGGGACGTCTCTTCAGAGCCACTTACCGTTGCTCGCTGTACACAGATGAGTAGAGAGAGCATTGCTGGTTTTCTGCATCAAAGCGAGCACACACATTAGCTGCAGCTGCTCCCTGTAGCACAAAGAGCTGGGTACCAAACCTCACCTTCTCCTGCCCTTGGTGGGAATCGAGACCCTGCTGTGAAAAGTCGGAAACGATACCTTGCCTATTATAATCAGGCAGTAAGGTCCAATGGGTAGAGGAAGGAAAAAAAAAATAAATAAAGGAAAACACAGAAAGAATTAGTACTTACCCAAAGTGAGAAGATTCTCACAGACCCCCAGTTTAGCCTGGTTTTAGATGTCAGTGGGACCAGTTGTGGTCATACCTCCAAAACCACCTTTAGTGCATCACTGGTTCAGACTCTGCCTTCCCACTCTTGGCCTTTGGTAGTGTTTTGACTGGGGAATATTTGGCCCCAGAGGTGGCTGGTTTTGTTATTGTTGGGGATTTTTTGTTTGTTTGCTGTTGTTTTGTGGGTTTTTTTGAGGAAGCTTTTTTTGACAGGCAAATAAAGCATGTCTGCACCTTCAAATGGATTTCCCAACCTGTAACATAGTTCAAAGCTAAAATCCTGTGGTGGTCAGCAGGCCTTCTGCTCAGTCTGGGATTTTAGCACTTACAGCATCCATTTTAGCACCATGCCTCTCCCCCAGAACATGGCACTAATGGATTACTGTGCATTACGTCCCTCATTACTGCTTAAATATTTATCAGAACATTATGTATTTAGTGTCTAGGGGGAAGGATACAATCCTGCATTTCAACATGCAAAAGGGTTAATTACAGACTGGATAAATCTCCATGACTTAAAAAAATTGATAAAACAGATAGAGATTAACAGGCGAATGTGTTATTTACAGATAAATAAATATTCAGATGCATAATCCTGATCTAGGATTTCCCCAGAGGAAAAACTATTAAAGTCACTATTTTATACCCATGGTCTACATCTACACAGCAGCAAAACAGAGGAGGTTAGGTACTACCATCTGGAAACAAACAAGCAGAGCTGGTTGCTCATCTGAGGCAGCTTGCTAGCCTGGACCTCGTGTCCTCAGGAGTATTTGGAGGAGCTTGTTAGGTGTGGATTCACTCCGGCCACAGCCTGAGGCCAGACAACCAATCATATCTCCACCTTGCCCTACTATCAGTGGACATCTCTCAATCTTTATCAACGCTGTAGGGCCCTTTGTTTCCCTTTGTCTGTGCATCCATATAAAACAAGCTAGCAAAATGCTTCCATGGGGCTCTATCACACCTGTACTAGCTAGCACAGCTGGAGACCAACCCAGGTACATAGGCTAGCAGAACAAGTGAGAAACCAATGTCTAACCTGAAACAAAGCAGCTTCTGTTTGCACTTCATCAGGAAATAATGCCCTGATGTTAACCTGTAGCCCAGTGCCATGACTACTGGGGTCCACAGGTTACACACATGTAACCTGCACATCATTAATGACAGGCTAATTTATAATTAAAAACCTTACTTAAGTTTGGGTTCTTCAGCAGACAAAAGACTCCAGAAAACCCAGTTGTTCATGGAATTCAGCCAATGTTTGTCTCATAAAATAAGTTCTTAAGGTAACTTATACTGGCACTGTGAAATATTGTTCATTATAACGGAGCAGCTGAGATAATGTTGTTTTCTAATTTCCCTTTCTCAGTCAGAAATTAAATAAAAAGTCATGTCTAAATTACAATACTGGATTGAACGCAGACAAGGACCCCATGCGGGGAGCTTATGATATATCCTTCCCACGTTTTATAGCCATTAAAAAAGATTATAGGATTTTTTTTTCCTTTTCTTTTAGGCCATTTACATTTGTTCTGAACTCTCACTGTGTTTTATTTGAAGCTCTTAAAAGTGCCAATGTACATAATAAGTCAATCAAGAAGTTAAATTAAGAAAAAAAACAAAACCATATTGACTTGTCTATACCAAACATGCACTTGGAAATCTGAACTCCGCCACCTAATGACTTACTGACTTTACAATAAATATCACTGAGCAAGGATGGCTGTGTTGTTCTGCACAGGGAAGCACATTTATAATCCAATTAAGAGGTCTTCTTATATACCGTAGCACAACCTCAATAACGTGGTGCCCTGAGCTCTTCCCCACCAGCGCAGCCATTAACATCCAAAGAAATGCTCTGTGGGGGCTGGACTCCCAACAGAGGTTGCCAGCCTCAGAAAACCTTTCCTTGTTACTACCCATCTCCGTAATGCCTGGTTGGCCCATGCCCACAGAGGGCTACAGAGCAGCTCACCACACTGCCAAACGCCTCCTCCACACCACTGATTCCTCTGTCACCCTTTGTCTGCTGTCTCCATGCTTTCCCAAACCCCAACCTCCTCTTGCACAGGGATAAGCCCTCACAGTTTAGCCTACATGGTTTCCCAGCTACTTTCCCAGCCTCTGTTAGCCACCCATCTTCCTGTGCCCAACATTTACTTACCCCATTGCTCTCCCCCTCATCCCAACTGTCATCTCCTTCTGGGAGCACATGATACTTCTTTCCTCCTAGACGTATTCAGTCAGTCAAGGCCATTTTCTTCTGCCAACACTGCTTTGAGTCTGTAAAATATTCTTAAGACTGCAGAAAATGCTTCTTCCTTCTTAAGAATGCAGATTGGCTCTTTTACTACAGCTTTTCAAAGCTAAACCTCCTCTCCCACTCTCAGCTTCAAGAGCATTTCATGTATCCTTCTTCAGTCTAGCAGCTCATCTCAGAGATGATGGCATCAAAGGAGCTTGAAGTAGGCTTCCCATAAGCCTCCATTAGCTGAAGGTGGGATTTCTCTCACTTTCACACCTGAATGGCATCTTAGGCAGTCCAGACAGCTGGGCTCTCTTGCATTCGGCAAAGAGGCAACTCCAGAGGTTGATTTACCCAACCAAATTGAATCACTTATCTTAAAAAGAAATCATCTTTCCTCTGGAAGTACCTCTTTCTTTCCATTGATTAGGAAGACATCCTAGGCCGCCAGGTTGGTCTTGCCTATCAACCAGAAATGTGGGCACCTGGGATAAATTTTCCAACGTAACATGAAGATGCTCTGTTGCTGGAAGTGTGACTTATCAGACGGACCATATGTCATGGTAGCTGCACAAAGCCCTCATGCAGGGTTACTTCAGCAAGGTCAAGGCATTGGAAAGATTCTGCTTAAGGTCATTAGACTGGTGCCTCACAGACAACTCTCATCAGAAACCTAATGCCTTCACTGGAAGATTGCACCTTTTCTTTCCTGTAGTTTGCCTATCCTTGTGAACTGATTGTCACGTTTCATTCCAGAAGTGGCTGCATTCCAGTGGAAGGTGAAATGTTCCTGCGTGCAGATTCCTGGACCTTGTTCAATAAACATAAAACTTTAATACTGTATTTGGATTGCTGCAAATGGAAGGTGCTGTGTTACCCTAATGCAATTTCTGGGAACATAAGCCCACTCTATACCTCAGGGCTCAATTAATTAAGGAACATTAAATACAGTATAAGGTCTTCCTCCCAGCAGCACAAACACCTGCACTTCATTGTACAACTTGTGCCTCTCCTAATAGCTACAGAGACAGCTAAGGCCTCATCCAAAACCTATTAAAGTCCATGGAAAGATTGCCATTTTCTTCAGTGTGGCTTGGATCAGACACCAAGGCAACATCTTGAGGATAATCAACCTGGAAAGTAAATCACAACTAAATTGCAACTGGGAAAACTTGGAATGAGTCAATCAGTTGAACTGCAAGCCCTAGACATTGAATGTCTCAATATAGTGTGAACAAACAATAGTAAAAGACTCTAAGATGAAATTCTGGAAGGCTTCACTCCAGAGATGTTTTTCTTGTGCCTCACTGGAATGTGATGGCCCCTAGCTCCAATACTGTTTGGTTTTGTTGTTCTAAGCAGAGATGCTTCAGTCTGCAAAGGAGGTTTTTATGATAATCCTTTGTAAACACACAGATTTTCAGTTCCCTAATTCCCCCGTCAACAGGTTTCAATACACAGTGACAGTGGGAAAGATTAACTAACCTCATTTTAAAAGATCATCAGACCAGCCAATGAGTCATCTGGTCACTACAACAAAAAAAAAAAAATTATTGTCTATGTCTGATCAAAAGGTCAAGGAATGACTAGGATGGTACCAAAAGTTAGATCAAATCATTCTCTCTAGACTAGTCCACCACAGTACTGACTTGTGATGATACAACATAGAGAGGACTCTAAGCAAACCTTTTGTCCAGATTAATTCCTTGAGTCTTGTTCTTTAGCTCTTGTTTGCCACTAAATGAAAGCTATGAAACCAGCAAAAGTTGTAGATCATTATTATTCTCAAGGAAACCCTGTATATCAAGGAATCAAACCAGCAAGCATGTGAAGCTGGAGTCAGCTTCAGATCCAGGTACCCAGATTTAGGTACCTATGTGTCTATATCTATCTCAGCGAGGTATCCAGGCTCCCATTATAGCCTATGAGACCAGGTGGAGACCAATTAGCTCACCCAAGAGCAGATCCCTCCAACACTCAGCCAAATGACTGTGTTGACTATAAGGAGGGTGCAGACACCCAGATCATACATGGATACCTATATATATGGGTCATTATATGGGCACTGTCTCACCTCTGATTTGCCCTATATGTTACTGGACAAGGAGAAAGCATGTTTGACTTCAACACATCAACATATTTGGAACTGAATATGGTCTTGGTAAGCAGCTGTCATGTTTTTCATCAGCCCATAGGCTGACTCAGGTTATTTGGTGGATTTGGTATTTAGCTTTGCAAAGAGGTGTTTTGCACCTCCTACCTCCCATGCATTTATGTAGCAACCTCCCTCTGCAGCAGAGGACCTGTCCAGGAGGTACCTCTCCTGTAGAAACACGTTGTTAATACATGTTGTTACATATGCTGGGTTATTTTAGTCTTTTCACTATCATCTCCAATGCTTATGTCTGTACTTGGTTCAAGAAATAAAATAAAAACGTTTTCATGCATTGTTACCCTGGAATTCACATAGGGTGCTTAAAACACTGGAATCAGAGGGTTAAAACATCTGATGATCTCTGGCAGACTTAAGGAAAAATGTCAAATATGATTTTTTTTTTTTTCCCTTATAGAATATCTTAATAAAAGGAAAGAATGGGCATCAGAATTTTAATTTAGTTAGGCTAGCCCTGTAATCCGTGGTTGGAATACACCCTTAAGTTTTGAGGAAAATTGCATTACTTCTCCATGATAGCAGCCACAAAATACAGATTCTTATTGCTCCCCAGCGGCACAAACTTAAGAAGTCAAAACATGAGCTAAAACAGGAAACAAACATCCTAGACACACAGTGAAATGGAGCAATGCAGGGTAGGAGGCTGTGGAAAACATTTAGCTCTGTGACCTTCCAACTCATTTATTTCAGTCTTACAAAATTAACTCTGCTTCTACTGAACTGAACTGGAGCTTAAAAGAAGGGAATAATTCTCACACATCTGTTTCATTCACTATCATTTCCAGCTTTTGGTCTGATAATAAAACTGGAAAAGACCAAGTCACAGGAGAGACTCCTTCCAGCTTCAAAATGATCACCTGAGGAGCAGGTCACATCTTCGGGGAGTGCAACCCCTTGCCAGACCAAAAAAGAAGGCTTCTGTAGTGCTTCACTGGTTGCAAAACAGTACTTTTTTTGCTGTGTTGGTAAAAGAAATCCTTCATCCAACAGGACAGAGGCTGCTCTAATAGACCCATGCATCTGAGTGTGAAGGAAAGGATCACATACAGCAAACCCTGGAAAAACTGGAGTCCACTTGGGACACTTTCCTGGACCTGCTTCATTACACATCCCTGCAGGAATTTAGCCTGGAAAGGGGAAACAACAACCTCTCTGTCCACATTCCCTTCTCTACTCTGCCTTTCTTCCTCCCTAGCATCTCTGCCTTCCTTAATTATTTTTTTATTTGTCCGTGTGTCATTTTGATAAGTGCCGTAAAAATACGTGTGCTGGAAATCTTGCAGTTAATACGTGGGAACAAAGCACTGTGACTATGTTGGTCTTCTCCCACTTTCTCTATACAAGAATTATGCATGTGATCTCCTTGCTGGCACCTGGAATTTGCTTGGATCCTTGGAAAAAGACTGGAAAATTTCAATAAATAGCAGCCATTAAGATATTTCTAGTAGGTAGCTGAATGGGTATGTACATGAGAAAACCACCGAGAAACGAAAAAAAGCAAGATGAAGTATTCTGCATCTTCCATCTGAATCAAACTACTCACTTCAATAGTACATTTTCACTAATACATTTAATGCTGAAAAAAACCTATTTGTTTTATCAGTGCCCTTCTACATGGAGACATCAATTCATCATAGAGACAGAACTATTCATGGACAGAGTAGCCACGCTTAAGAGTGACAGTCTCTAGTGACATCACATCCATATCTCCACACGAGCACCAGGGTTGTGCAAAGCCATGACTCCTTAGTAATCATCTCTCTTTATATATACATGGGCAATAAATAAATAAATAAATAAAAGCAGGATCCAGAGATCCCATCACCTGTATTGGTATCAGATATGTTCCAGCTCTGACAAGATTTTCACCACTTAAATATTCAGGTTCCAAGACCCAAACAACCAAAACAGAGACATTTCTTTCTTTCCTTACAGTATGTTCCAATATGTCTTTTAATTTCAGTGTCTTAAATTTCCCAGTGTGTCAAGCCCAGCTTTGCTTTTTCATGTTGATTATTGTTTGCTCAGATTCCTCAGCCTCTTCTATATGGGAGCCATCTGCTGTTTATAAAGCTCTCTTACAGTCAAGTTGCCTGTGAAATACAACAGCTTTAGTGGGTTGTTTTTAGCGTTTTTTCTCTCTCTTGTTCAGATGCCACTTCTGATTTTGATCCTTTAGTTCTGTTTTGAGGGTTTGGTTTTCTTTGCATTAAAAATAAAGTCATCCAATTTTCCTTGGACAGTTAGAATCACTTTCGCTGGAGGGAATATAAAAATCTCCATAATCACAAAAGTTTTCATCAGTCTCTAAGAACAGGAATATCCTGGTGGCTATTTTGAATAGACACAGTAATTTAGACACTTTGAACAGACACAATGAATATCACAGTTAGTTAGAAAAATGGTATTTTTTCTCTCAGGGGAGGTACTGAATAAAACAGAAGAAAATGACCCAAAACCTAAACTTGAATAATTAAAATGTTTTCATTAAGAATGGAGGAAAAAAATATCTGAGGTGTGGTGACAAGCTTCTGTCTTAGTTTTTACAAATTTCATAGTGTCACTGAAGAAAAGATTTCTGTGCACTTCCATTTTACCCGAGTAAAACCTTCTCCCATTAAAAGTTTTGTTGAAACAAATCCTAGTGAAAACTGACCCATGTCAGGTACCAACATTAGGGAATATCTCCCATGCACCCACTCAAAGAGCGAGAAATAAAGCTCATTTCCTTCTCAGCACTAAGGTATTTGTCCTTTCTCCGGAAAACATCAAATAATTCAATAATAAATATGATTTTTTTAAGTGTTTCCAAAAGTACAGGCACCTGGTGGCAAAGTTACATCCTTTAAGAAAATTATATAAGTGCAGATATCAATACATAAAAAATAACGGTAACAGGGCTAACTGCAGCAATATTTAACTAGTTTGCTTGGATTTTTCAGCTATAAACACCAACCCTTGCCTTATCATGTTTAAATCTGTCATGGATGTCAGATATTGCCTTCTTAAGTGGACTCAACTGTATTACAGGCTTCTGCGGTAATGCTGGTCTGAAGTGTATCTCCATTTTATGTTCTTAAATATTCATAAGAAGCTTTGCAACATTAATATCTTAGAAGGCTTACAAGAACACTTAAATAATGTGTCTTGCCTCCCTTCGCCCCTCCCAAAATGTCCCAGTCTTTTCCAATTTGTGTAATGCATTGAGCCATTTTAATAATTGTTTGGGGATTTATTCCGTGGTTCTGCAGTTCGCTCGTAGCCAGTGTAATTATTATCTCTGCTGGTCTTATCGTGTGCTAATCCTGCTTGTTTTACCAGCAGAGGAGACAAGATTTGAAAGCATAAGCATGAGGCAGAGGTTTTGCCCTGTGAGCCCCCCACTGCCTCATGTCAGCTTAAGAAATAAAAATAAAAAATTAGACCTTACTTCAGCTGAAATATTTTTAATATAAGACATGTGAGGAAAAAGAGCTTTTCTGTGACAGGAAACAAAACTATAGATTGTGGAAGTTTAGTCATATTCACTTAAAACGTTCTTTAGATCTTATTTACTCTATCTGCATTAAAGGACTTTTATCAGGTCATTATGGAGCATGCATATATGCACGTGTTTGTGGACGTGCGCAGACCATCTGATGCATGTGGAACTCACAACCTTGTAACAAATGCTGCATCAGAGAAGGTCTGCATGGATTAAAGTCTGCTCTGAGATTTGGCAGCAACAGAACTTTTTGTCATCTATGTAACTGAATTCCCAGCTGTGGAGAGAGAACAACCCCCTGAAGTTTTCTATGCACGCTTCTAGGGAAATACAGTTTTGTGGGAGAAATATTTAAGCCCTTCTTTTTAATGGATTCTACCTTATCTTCCTAACAATCTTGGAGGTCTTCTGCATAACAAAAGCCTGCTCCCACAAATTCTGTATTCCACGCATGTACATCCCCTATACCATCCTAGCCAAACCTCCCTCTGAGCTTGCAAAATTAAGCACATGAAGGCTATTCACCTAACCCATCATGGCCTGAGTTTACCATGATGAGTTTATAGGATGTTAAGACCCACTCTCTACTTCTGCTCGCTGATGAATCTGCTTCCCGCCAAGGGGCAATATTTCAATGAAAAGCAATACAGAAAGTATTTTCATCACAATTTTATCATCGTGCTGGTGTTCCAGGGAGCCCTCTCTCTCATCCACCAGCTACAAGCAGCAAATAACCTTGGCAAGCCATGTACATGAATGTGCCTCATTCTCTTATCTCTGCTTCCTGATGGTGCTTAGATAAACGTAACTCAAGGCTCCCATTTGCCATCCAGCCTTTTGCTATGCTTATCAAGGCCAGCATGAAAACTCATGCAAAACCCCATGCCTGCAATGGGTCAGTGTAGATATAACAGGATCAAGGGGGTGGATTTGGGAGGGTGGCTTGGAAGTAGTGAAAGTTGAATTTGAGAAGGGTTGGAATTGAGATATGAGGCAAAGTTAATCATTCTCTGCTTTTGGTGGTTTCTGTTGACTGGAACAAAGTAGCATTTTGGCCAGTGTTACTCAGTGTAGTTCAGATTAGGATGGCAAAAGGCTCACCAAATGTAAGCTAGAAACAGAGGGTGCTGCAGAGCCCAAAATGAGCTTCACAGGAGGACAAGTGTGGGGTCAAGCTGGATCACACATCCAGCATCCCAGGGGACACCTTGAAAATGTGAGTACCCTGGAGGGTAAGCAGTAGTCATTGTCTTCAGGACCCCATGGACACTAAATGCACTTTAAACAGGAGATGTTCAGGCACTGTCAATCAGAGGTCACCACAATAGCGATGATTCATTCAGGCAAAGCAGTAGCTCCTGAGAACATGAGAAAACAAAGCCCATCCTCATCTTCAATGCATTTCTTACTGCAAGTTAGGAAAAAAAAAGTGCACTTTATCCCTCTACAGCTCCCTGACAGGAGGTTGTAGAGAGGTGGGGTCAGTCTCTTCTCCTGAGGAACAAGCGATAGGTCAAGAGGAACTGACCTCAAGTTGCACCAGGGGAGGTTTAAGTTGGACATGAGGAACAATTTCTTCCCCACAGGAGTGGTGAAGGGCTGTCCCAGGCTGCCCAGGGCAGTGGTAGAGTCCCCATGATCCCTCGAGGGGTTTCAAAGCCGTGGAGATGTGGTGCTGAGGGACACAGTTTAGTGGTATCCTAGCACTGCTGGGGGTGTGGTTGGACTTGATGGTCTTAAAGGCCCTTTCCAACCTAAGTGACTATATGATTCTAAGTATTACAGGTATCATGGGTTGTGCCAGGCTTGGGTGAGCAGCACTGTCCATGTTCCTTGTCAAACAGAGGTGCTCCTGGCATTGCACCAGCTCTGTCTTTCCACTCTTAGGGTGGACCATGACATCCTGTCATATATTGCCATAAATAATACCAAGCTTAGAAAACAACACCACGCTGCAGGCAGCAGAAGGGGCTCGAATCTCTATTTCCAAGGCAGCTGGAGTGGTGGATTGAAAAGCTGACACAACATACCGCCACTATTCAAACTTTGGGGTGTTAAATCCAAATCTAAATAATCCTGCATGTTTCTTCCTTGACTAAGCACCTGAGCACTAATTACATGCCTGGTTAATTCAATAATGTACGTACATTTCTGGGCTCCCTCTGCTTGTATTGCTCTCTCTCTGCTTCGGGAGATTAATGAGGTGAAGAAACAGAAGATTGTTACAAACCTGCAGCTTGTAGTACCTCCTTAGAAGATGATGGGAAATGTACCAAGCATCATGTTATTTTCTTAATGCTGCTGTGTACAGTATATAATTATAATTTAGCTGTTACATTTCTTGTCAATTAAAATACATAAGCGATGATCCAGGACTGCAATGAACAGTGCATCTTTGCTGGGTTCTTTTTACCATTGTGATGTAATAAGCTAAAACACATCTATGCACCTAAGATTTTCAGTGGGATCATTCATAAAGGGATCCCTTCTGAAAAATACCTATTCTTGTAGGTTTACCATCTTCAGTTTCCTTGCTTTGACTTTGAGGTTATTGTTGCCTTTATATTGCTGAATTTTGTGAGCCCTTGCACCCGATTCTTCATTTCATAGAATGATAGAATCATAGAATTGTTTTGGTTGAAAAAGACCTTTAAGATCATTGAGTCCAACCTTAACCTAACACTGACAAACCCACCACTAAACCATGTCCCTCAGCACCTAATATATATGTCTTTTACATACCTCCAAGGACGGTGATTCCACCATTTCCCTCGGCAGCCTGTTCCACTGTTTAACATCCATTACAGTGAAGAAGATTTTCCTCATGTCCAACCTGAACCTCCCCTGGGGCAGCTTGAGGCTGGTTCCTCTTGTCCTGTCACTTGTTCCTTGGGAGCAGAGCCCGACCCCACCTGGCTCCAACCTCCTGGCAGGGAGCTGGCGAGAGCCAAAAGGTCTCCCCTGAGGTCTCCTCCTTTGCTCCAGGCTCCACAAGCCCAGGTCCTTCAGCCACTCCTCACCACACTTGTTCTCTAAGACTTACTGAATTGGACCCTGTTTGATCCAACAGTGGGGTCCTCACTTAATATAAGCATGCCCATGATTACTTATTTGATATATTCTTATGTGATGTGCTGAACTAGAGCCTAAATCTGCAGTCACAGTCCACATGTTGTTGCCACTGACATTGAGGAGTGGTGGAAACTGGGTTGAAATGCCTTGGGGTGTTACTTTAGAGGCCTGAATCCCAGCTAAACTGACTTGTTCTGGTATGCAAAAAGTGCATATCATGATGCTCAAGCCTCAGTCTAGATTCCTTTTCTTTCTTTGTTTTACCTGCTCTCAGTCTGTCTTTCCCCTTCTTCCATTTTTCTTAGAATGCTCCTGTGAGCGAAGCACTGATGCTATGAAATTATCTAATTTTCTCAAAGTTTTATGCCTCTTAGTTTAGTTCTTACACACATTATATTAAAGAAGAAAATAAGTCTAATGAGCCCAATTAATAATCCAAGTAAGGCCATTAACTCTGAGACAGCCGAGAAGACACAGCAATGTGGAAGTGAATGGTGTTTAAAGAAGCTCAAGGCAGCAATGCAGGTTAGTGTGCTGCAAGAAGATGAGAAAGTCAAAGGCACGGTCGACAGGATCATCATAAACACTTCAGAGTGGCCTTAGCTGATGAAATGCAGGCACTTGCTGCCATTCGAGGTGCTCAGGTATGTTCTAGGCACCTTCAAGATTAAAAGTGAAAGGCAGGAAAACCTTCCTAACATTCCTCTGTTAAAACAGGAGTTGCTTCCCTGGCTCCCCTCTAATGGGTGCTCGGGGGAATCTCACCTGATCCTTCTGCAAGTTTTTCTCACATTTCAGACAGAAACGGTGACATTTCTTCTGGATACAAACCAGAGCTGGAAATAGGAAATTAACATTGCAAAAATATCATAGGAGGATGCCTGGATTTAAATCCAGCCCATCCCAAACCCAAATGCAGGTGGATTTGATATTAAGATTTTGAGGTAAAGCAACAAGTAGGGACTACAAAATACTGAGCATATGGTCCAGAAAATACAGGCTGAAGATTTCAATGATTAAGACCCAGGCCAAATGTTGATGGTTCTTCAGAAAACAGGTTGCATGATTTTTTTTTGCAAAATAACATGTAAATATCCTCAAAATATACAGCAGGCTTTTCAAAAGTCTCTAGCCCTTTCTCCTGTTATTGAAAATTCAAAAGATCTATCTCTCTCTTCCATGTCCCAGTGAAAACACATTCACCTGTACACAGGCACACACAAATATACACGTATTTACATGCATGTGGATACTAATTCCTCCTCCTCTATACCCACAGATTGCTTTTTTCTTCCTTTCCTCACCAAGATTTAGGGAAGCCACTTCTCTGCTGTACAACAGTGCACCAGAAAACAACCCAATGGTAGCCCTGCAGTATTTTCCTCACATAACCAAACCCTCAGTGGGAGCAGAGAGAGCTATCAACTCCTTTTGATTAACAGGGTGGGTATGCTTGACATTCACTTACTAGAATAGGGAAGATAACTTTGTAGACCACATTAATGGGGATCTACCTCTCTTGCTCATTGATGACATTGAGCCTAACCATGTGGTGGTTTAGGAGCAAAGTAATTCCATCGGCTGCCTTTGATTACATCATAAATTGACACCTTGCCAAGATGTAAAAACATGGTTTTAGTCTGTGGAGGCCAGGGCACTTCAGATGATGCCCTCTCTCATTTGCTGGGTCTTGTGCCACAACAAAGCTATAGATCACATCTGTAATACTGTGGAGTTCATTATCTCCTAATGCTATTTGCTTTTTTAGATCATTAGAACGAAACTTGACCTGACCTGTGAACTATGAAATTGATTGTTGCCTTTAAATGGTCAACAGCCCATTTTCTAATCGATATACTGAATAATTTTATACATATTTAAATTATATATAACTTTAATGCTTGTTAAATTTATCTGCCACTTTCTTTCTATAGTTTATTTTGCATGCATCTGAAACATGGATGGTGCTTTTATTACTTGGTGGTACCATTTAGAAAGAAAAGATGAAGAAGGAGAAAGACACGAATAAAACCTGGCCTGAAACAAAAGCCGAGCCACTGAACATGAGTGCAATTCTGCCCTGAAGACTTTTAAAACAGATCCTAGGTTGGGTGTGGGGTTTCAGATTAGTACATTCCCTGATGGCTGGGGAGAAAAAAAAAAATATCAAAACCAAAACCCAGAACACAGCTTCATTGTAATCATTCATGTTTGAATAGATATTGCGGTGAGTGAAGGGCTTCTTCTCCCTGCTCATTGCTTTGCAGAATGAGAAACAAGAAGGAAAAAAATGGAAGCTGTTGAGGTACACTCATGATGGCCCTGGGTTCAGAGAGATGGAAGGTTTCTGCAATGAGTGAAGTTATTGCTGGTCCTGGGGAAGCACTGTTTAATGGTTTCGGTCTACTGGGGCTTTGCACAACTTTATGAAGGGATGGGAAATATGGTCTCTGGCCACCTTACAGATCACTTAACTTTTAAGTAGATATAATAACCTTGCTTATGCTCTGACGATTTTAGGAAGTTCTCCTCTGGGCATCCTTTGGCAACCCGCCTTTGCTGTATCTCCCAAAGTAACTTGCTGTCTTCATGCACAAACTCTTGTGGAGTCCCATTGACAGCCTCATTGCTCTGCCTTTTCAAGCACTTAGTGAAGCAGTCTTTGGATATTTGCAAATTCAGAGAAGAGGGAGGAAAAAAAAGGTGTCTCCCACCCCAAATTGCCTCTCCTTTTGACCCAACCTGTCCAATTTTCTCAGCATCTCTGCATCACCAGAGAAAAATCACCCCAGGGTTCCAAAGGTTCCAGATTTGGAATGATGAAAACCCAGGTACTTACAGCTTCAAGTTTCTTCTCTTATCCACATGGAATAGAGAGATGAACGAGTAAAATCCATAAAGTCTATTTATTCTGTGAGAATGAGACTTGACAGCACCAGCACAGAGTTCACAGAGAAATGCAGTCACAGCGTCAGGGCGGGTCTGATGATCAGTGCGATTACTCACGGGTTTCATGATTATGGGCCGGTTTTTTCATCACCTTCTCCAGTCAACAACAGGAAATATTATATAATCCCTATTAAAGGCCTCTTAAGGATGAAGTAGTTAACTTTTGTAACTCATTTAAAGAGGAAAAGGAGTACATTCTACCGCAAGAAGACAATTAATGATACACAAAATGGTTCTTCAGTGGAAGGGTCATTTCCTACCGCTTGACAAGCCAATCCCTCTTGTAATGTATGGGGTTTTGTGAACAGTTCAAACTGATTTTTAAAAAACCTCAGACAAAAAAAGGAAACAACCTCCTGTATTCCTAAAATCACAGCCTTACTCAGGCAATGACAGCATGCATTTCACTCATATGAGTTGTTGGAGGAAAGAGTGGGAGAAACATCTCACTCTACACCCTGGCCAGCACTCACTGGGATTGCAGAAGGAGCAAGATGTGACCTTCCCACTGAGGATCCAGGCAATACCACTGCACACAACAGCATCTTTCTGACCCAAGGCACCTCTGAAACATCTCCCAACCTTTCTCTGCTCCTTTTCTGACCTCTGTCCCGAGAAAGGAAAAAAAAAAAAAACCAAACAAATGAATGAAATTAGAAAACAAGCAAACAACCAGAGAAGAAAACAAACCTCCAAGCCCTCTGGAACACCTTCCCTGGATTATTGCTAGTCAGGCAGGACTTAATCATCTAGATGTTCTCATCTTTGAGAGTAAAGGGGCATTCAGCACTTATCTAAAATGAAACTGGTGAGCAGTGAAAGCCCTTGCAGGTACAGGGGCATCATCTACATACATGTCTGCTTTGTTTCTGCTGCTAGCCCCTGACGCTTGTGTGGTGATGAGCAGAGGCCAGGTGGGGAGGGGGGAGCAGGGAAGCAGCAGCTTTTGTTGTGATACTATACCTGCCACTGCCGCATCCAGGAAACAGCACCTTTTAATACATGGCCATTTTTACTTATATTCCAGTTTTATCAAAGCAATGGGGCGTGCGATAGGCTGGTAAATAATTAATTTGTTTCCCAAAGATGCCCGGTGGAAGAGATGACAAGCTCTGCCATTTATACTTTTATGAAACGCCAGATGAAGTGAAGGCGTCAGCGAGGGGGCCAGACACTGGGAACAAAGTGAATTAGAGAATATCTTTCCTTCAGTAAGACAAATTTGTGTTGGGTAACCATGCTTTGCTGGGGAAGCCAATTGGAAAAGAGTGATAGAGGGCCAGATACCGAAGTTCATCAAAGTCATCTGTTTCAGGTAAGCTCATTTTTCACCAGCCAAGGGGATATTTACCTGGAGTACACCTGTAAGGTACAGCCGACAGACTGAATGGTACAGTGCTTTATTATATTTCACACCCTGATGATTCAATATGATAGGGAAGAGGGGAAAAAAAAGGGAGAGCTGCAAAAAAAATGCCGTCTCTTCCCTTTGCAGTGCCTTTGTTGCCAACCATGACCGCGGTGCTTAGGTAAACTGGAGGGAAGTGAGCAATGGTTTGCAGTGAATTACGCTCCTGTGCGAGTATTTAGCTCAAAATAACCTTC
>JAAGNO010005976.1:29836-40866 GCA_033439905.1 Ceryle rudis | reverse complement strand
TTGGATGCTGGATAGATACAGGCAGTCAGACAAGTTGGAGCAGCTTGACCTGTGGGGAGCATAAGATGTCTCTTCACCATTTACTTTAAGCAAGCTGATAATGTGGTATCCCAAGACTGGATTCCCATTACTGGACCAAATTTTGATTGCACTGTGACACTGATGGAAGTCCCAACAATTAAGGTATTGCTCTTCTAGAAAGTGATGGTCAAGTAATAACTGCAAGAATTCTGCTGCAGTGACACATTGAAATGCAGCTTTTCTTTTGAATGTCTCGGCTTGGATGTTTGAAAGATGTGGCAATGTTTCATTGAACAATTTAACACAGGATGGTCACTGGAGCAAGGTTGTTTTGGATTATCGTACCGTGGTTGCATCCTTCTTTGTAGATTTAAGGAACTCAAATCCTCTGTGACTTATGTTGCCCAGTTTTTGTTTCTTTTTCAATTGTTTTCTATTTAGTCCTCTTACATTAAATCACAAATTGCAAAAAAAATTAACTGAGCATAGTAAAGCTGCGAAGAACTGAGTTTAGATGTCTGATTTTTGAAACCTGAAATACATTATCAGGCACCTACTTGGTACACTTGTACTAAGCTAAGACATCCTGGCCCCTTGTGAGCTTCCCAGTGTGCCTTTTCTTTCTCCTCTTCATATGAAGGTTGTAAGTTAGCATCCCTGCAGGTCTCCTGTGTGAATACAGTGGTTGCTCTGTGCCTTGATTCCTATCAAAATGATAGTTCAAAGGCTTTCACTGGTGCTGCTTTCTAAACTGGGATTCATTTGGTTGAAAGATCAGGGACTGACTAGATGTGTTATTACAACAGCAGAGGTGAGGAGCCAGTGATCCCTGATAAGAAAGGTACGGATACGAGCAGCACAATGCATAAACCATAATCTCAGTTTAACTAGTACAGGATATAGGGATTACTTTTTAATTTATGAAAGAAAAGGAGAATGTGATACTAGCTATATAAAAGAGTCAGTTTTAAGAAACTGATGTGTTCAACTGCAGCTTACATTTATTGCTATGGCATCAAATCTATTTATAATATGGGCCTTAACAGCTACTTACTATCCTAGCATTGGTGTAATTAAAATTTACTTTCATCTTTAACTGTTTACTTTTAGTTGTCACTAAGACCTGCTGTCCTGTTCCTTCTGTACTATTAAGTTGTATAGTCTATGGTTGAACTTACAGAAAACACAGATTATTATATAAGAAGTGCAAAGGGAAAAAAGATAGTCTAAAAAAAACCTTCAGACTGGTTTCCCCTTCTCAGTTTTGCTCTGAAACTGTCTTCAGTAGTAGTCTTTGGGGGGGGGGAACCCTAAGTTAAAAAAGGATTGCCAAGTAAGTGCTGTATGAAAGACCTGAGGGAACTGATGAGTATTAAATTGGACTTGATTTACAATTCATGATGAAAACAAGACTTTGATCTGTTCAGAAGGAACTGGACACTTCTGGATTCACTTAAGTAAATCCTGTGTTGGTATAAGATTTTTGTATTGCATATTTAAACTTGTTGTGCCTTCCTATTAAACAAAGTAGGGCTGGGTCTGCTCACTCTGCTCTACAAGTAAGAGAACTTAACTTGCAGCCCTATGGTATCTGTGTTGTTAGTGGCTGGCCAATAATCTTATTCAATAGATTTGGTGATTCTGGAAAAGTGTCAAATGCCTTTTAAAAATTAATCTAGTAAAAAATACTGCAAACCAATGTGTCTGACTCTGGAAAATATTTTAGATTTCATGCTGGTGGTGTGTATCGGACGAACTGTTTATGCTGGAGATAAGATGTTTGTGCCCAGTGCAATATGACTGATGTAAAGCATCTATCCAGCTCTACGGCCTGTAGGAACACTTTTCACTGGGAATGCAGTCTAAGTGTTTTGGCTTCCAAGTTACCCTTGCTTTATATGTATTTTATCAATATGTTTTAACCTGCAGACTCTGTGATCTATTAATAAAAAACCTTGTATTTCACCATGCCCCCTAAATCATAAATACTTTGATGTGATTGTTGATTTCCACCTGAGTATTCACAATGGCTTCTCTATTCCATGGGCTTGCAAGGGACCAAAATTCTACTTGCATGAATGCTTAGGTAAAAGCAAATGAAAGGAGTCTTTGACATTCACCACAAATATTTTCTTTTTCTGAAGAAAATGTGAAAATTCACAGTGGTTTGGGGGTTTCAACTCAGTTCAGAACTGTCTAAGCAGACCTTCCTCAGTAGTGGAATTAATTTTCCCTGAGTTGCACATGTTTCATTCCTTTTTGCTTGCCAGTCCTCATAAATAGCTGAAGATAAATGAGGATGCAGGAATACAACCCCTCAATTTCTGTTGGCCACTGGGTGGTTCTGTTGGGAACTGCCCCTTCCTTTTAGCATAGGGGTATTTTAAGATATGAGAGACTCCTGCAGTGCCAAAGACGGTTGCACTGGAGTCCTCTGCTAAAAATGAGGCAGAACTTGGCCTTTGCATGTTTGTGTCCTGGCTCCTGTAAGAGTCACTTGGGCAAACTGCTGTCTTGTCAGGCAAACTTGGTTGAAGTTGTTCAGGAGAGAGGGCTTCTGCCTTCTAACTGATAGCCTGAATGATTGTATGCTGCTGTTTTTCTGTGCCTCTTAGCCAAATGAACCTCTGACCTGTTGAGTGCCAAATGCTGAAAGAATTACCTGTTTATTCTATCCACCTGATGGGCTCCATCAGAAAGCCTAGTGGGCAAGAAGGCAGTCTTGGCTTTAAGCAGGCACTGAACAGCAAGAATAGAAGTCATTACTCTTCATTTCTCTATTAGTTTCACTGCTCATTTAATAGTGCTGGGCAAAGAAAAACATTAATATCCTATTCAGCAGCCAAATGCACCAAACTGGGAGTTGTGACTTGTGTGTTTTCCTCTTTTCTAATGGTATCATTAAAATTTAACAAGTCCTCTAAATCATGTTAGTATTCCCAGGGTTAATATTGCTGAAATTGCTGTCAGTGTTCCCCCAGGAAGAGTTAACAGGGGCTGAGGCTATGCAGCTGGCATTTGTTGCTTGGAGGGAGGTGTTGGGACTGGAGAAGCCCTGGCACCAGAAAGGCACAATGAAGTCTTTGGTGACAGGGAGCATTTGCAATACATATACATATTCTTTCCTATTCACCTCTCCCTTTTCACTCCCACCACCCCTTTTCTCTCTCCACTAGTCCTAAAGCTGTCACTTCAGCTCATACTTGTTAGATTTCTAATGGAAATTCTTGACAATAAGCCTGCGTACATGTGAGTCTAGCAGGAAGGCATATAAGTCTGCTAGTTGGCGCGAGTGTCAGATTTAAGAGATTGTTAGACTGTAGATGGCTTTTACTGGAGGTCGAGAAGGCTAACAAAGTGGGAGATGCAATTAAACTGGCATTTGTTAGAAAGGAATAGCTAGCTGTCTGGGCAGACTGAACGTGGGGAAATGATGGGTAGCTGGAAGGCCATTAGTAATGGCTTTGTAAGCAGGTCTGCAGCATGGGTGGTAAGCCTAAATCCAGAGCTGTTCTTTTGGCAGCTTAGTAAGACTTCTTTTTTTTTCCCCTGTGTTTCAAATCTATTTTAAATAATGGATGTGACAAAAATTCTGTGGATTTTGGTTTAGATTTAGAGGTGGAAGAACAGTTGCAGTGGGTAGGGTAGGTAAGAGAAGAAACAGGCTTAAAGGAGATTGTTGGGTGTGCTCTCCCATCACCTTGAAAAACAAGGCTCTGCAAGATTTTGCAGAGTTGCTTTTTGTGAAGTCATTTATTCAGTGTTTCTGCAAAGAGGCTTTTTGACTATGAGATGGGATAGGCAGTTCAATGAAATGCCTTCTCATTTTCAATGAACAGTTGGGATCTGATTCTTGTAAGTTCTCAATGAGATCTCTGATATTGAAAGAAGTATTTTAGAATTTCTTTCTCCACTGCAGTCATCTTTAAATATTGGAGGTATTTCATCAAATGTCTCCTTTATCCTTTTCCTGACTGGGGAACTGTTGAGTGCTTGGCTTCAATGTCATCACCAACAGTTTTTAAAGTTGCAAGGAGTTGGGGTAGGCACTTAAAACACAGTGGCCAATATGTTTTGATGTCTTAAAAGACGTAAGCTGCTGTGAGAACAGGAAAAGTCCTCAACAAGGGCAAGCCTTTGTGAGGAAGATGACAGGCTCTGGAGACAGAAATGAAGTATGCCTTGGTTGGTACAGGCAGTAAAGGAGCAGTGCTTCCACGGGAAAGGTGACACACTGGGAAAGCAGGGAGAAATGACGATAAACCAGAGCTCTTTAAAAGCTTGAGGTCATTGCCAATGTCTTTAGAGCTTTACAGAAATAATTAATATGAAGTTTGTGTTGAGTTTTTTTTCTTTTAAAAAGCCATCTGTATAGTTTTTCACTTCTAAGACTCTTAAAACAGAAACCAGCAAGCATTTAGAAGAGTAGAAGAAAGTTAAACCAAAGTTGCCTTTGGTTTAATGCACTTCAATTTTTTTCATTCTGAAATTAGTTTTCCAAAGACTAAGATACTGGTGCATCCTGTGATCTAAGGATGTAATTAAATTTTCTTTCATCTAATTAATTCTTCTCTTTCATTTACCAGTCACAAAGACCTGTACATTCCATACTGTCAATTTGAGACTCGGTGTAAAATGAGGACTCAGCCCATTGCACTAACAGTTTCAACCAAAATAGTAAATAAATGACATTTTAGTGCATCAGGAATAGCTATGAATTCAGCTTGGCTTCTCCCCTCTGCTTGTCCCTGAAGAAAAAAAAAATGTTTTGTTTTCCAGATCAATTTGAGTTTTTAGTGTAGAGCTTGCTAATTCTGTACTGTTATACTGGACACTCTAAGGATGTGCTATTTAGTAGTAGTTTTATAAAAACTTTAAAAGCACAATAGAAAAGGCTTAAGGTGTGAGGGGAGAGGTAAAGGTGAGGGATATTCATGAAGGCTGAATGCACTAGCACTGATGGTTCTAAATGAAGCACTTTACAGACTGAAGTGCTTTAAATTGCCAACCTTCTTTGTCAGTCCTTCTTACTTAGTTTCTTCTAGCTTGGTCTGACACTGTCTTGCCTGTTTAATATTCCACTGAAGTATAACAAGAGATGAAGTATCCAAGATGCCTGTATCCTCTAGGAGTCAGCTCTACTAATGTTAATACTTGTGTTAGCTGTTTATGAGCAATGAGCTACATAGAGGTATAAAGAAGGGGGGAAGGGAAAGGAAAACTGTTGTGACTTCTCTTAATTTGCTGTTCTTTTTATCAGTGAAAGAAATAAATTCTCCCCCTTTCCCACTCCAAATGCATGCACTTTGGATAATAGGAATCGCTTCAGTGAGCATATGCTGCTAAGACCCAGATAAGGGCTATTTCTGTGTCTGAAATATCAAGGACCAGAGTGCACTATGTGGGAAGCTGGTGCAGAATCGTGCTGCTGAGGAAGCAGTGTGTAGTAATGCGCATGGGTGACACTGATAAATGGCTCCTCTAAGCAAGCATCTGCAGCAAATTGTCAGACTGAGACTTCCCAGCATACCCTAGACCCCTGTATGAATGAGAAGTCTGTTGTGCTATTATTTACCCACCTCCATATGAAATGAGAGGATAGGATTCATTGCTTCAGTCCAGCATTTGACTCTGCTCTCTTTATGTACATATACGTGTGTATGTAATTCTTTTTCCGCACTGCTTTCTGCAGCAATGGCTGCAGAACTCCCAGTGTCCTCTCATTGATCAGCTATACAGCTTTTTGAATTTGGACAAATGGCTTTCAGAGTAAAGGACCGGTCTTTTATTTCTGGAAACCTAAAATGAAGTATGTTCTATGTAATCTATATTTTTTGGTCAGACACATGTATAATTAAGGTAAGTAATAAGCATGGTTTGATTTTTTTTTTTTTTTAGTAGGTGTTGTGGCTGCTGGGAAAGAAAAGAGAATGGCCTTGGATTCTTTCTTTTCCTTTTTGAAGTATCATGATTATGGTCTTCAAAAGGCATTGAGACAGTCTGCAAATCTATTTTGCACTGAAGTAAAGCCTCTCATCTTTTTCTTGTAACCACTGGACATCACTTATGCATGAAAAGAATTTGACTTACTCAGTCTTTCCTCAATATGTTTGGTTTTTTACTACTTTGAGGCAATTTCCTAGAATAACTTGTCATTGAAACTGAAACTCTGGTAATTTAAACTTTAATTGAAAGGTCTTTTTGAGATCTGGCTAACCTAGGGGTAGAAAAAAAGTTTGGTAGTTAGCATGTACTTCCAGTACATAAAGATCCAGGTAAGTTCCCTGCTCTTCTTAATTCCAGCCAATACATCAAACCTCAGGGCTCTTAGAAATTAACTGCTGTGGGTTTAACTGTAAGGATATAAAATGGTAACATCTGACAGAGCAGTAGAAAGGTAACACTGTGTGTCAGGGCAGAAGGGCTTATAATGCACACAGCTTAATTAGCTACCTGATGACACTAACAAACACTGTAGCTGAACTTTGCCTTCACTGGCAATGTAAATAAATCTCACAGAGTTTGGGTGCAGCTGAGGTAAGGATGTATGTCCTGTCCCACCACCCTGCCGTGGTGTTGATGGCTGTCCACAGCTGTCTGTTCCACCCTGCTGTTGTAGCACTCTTAAATTGTTGCTTGACTATTGGAGCCGTCAACTTCTTGCTATCTTAGCCTTTGCCCTTAGGCTATTTCTGTCTTGCTGGCTTTTTACAAAAATCTTTAATATTTGCTGATGATGTGGAATGTGACTTTCCCCACAGAAGTTTCTATGGGGATAAACCTTTTTTAATCATTCACTGGAAGAGGATGAATGTGAAGTCCTGTGACATGAGCATCTAAGTGTTGATTTTACCTCTAAGAACACAGCTGCAAATATTCACATCAGTGTGCCCATTACTGGAGTACCTGCATAGTTCTCATCTCAGTAAAATGTCTGCTCCTGTTTTTACAGCTGAGGAGAGGAGATAAAAAGCAACTTAGTGAAATAATTAGCTACATAAAACTGAGTCCAGTTTTCTTACATGCTTGCGCTCTTGACTAATGGGCTTTTTTCCTTTCTTGCTAATGTTGTCCATCTCATTCTGCAGCACCTCTTGTATGCTGGCTCAGCATTGGCTCTTCTGACTCTGTACAAAGAGAAAGGGAGTTGTGCTTTGCATTTCAAATCTGTTGCCCTAAAAGGGTTTGGAATATGGCAGTTGAATATATGGTAACTAATTACTCAGTTATGACAAAAAGTCTTTTAGAAAGACCTTGACTTCTGATTCTCTGATTGGTACCAGAAGCTGACTGTTAGTTTAGCAATTCTTTTTTTTTTTTTTTTTTGTTAATGGTGTTGGGTGTTTTTTGTGGTTTTTTTTTCTTTCTTTTTTTTTTTCCTCTAAGGGAGTGTTTATTAATTCTCTTTTTTCCTCCTACCTTGGACAGTTCATATCTATGAATAATTTAATTGTCCTTGGCTGTCTGCTGTTGTGAATGGCATGCTGTTAGGCATTCTGTATTCATGTGGTATTTGTTAATGTTTGTTTTGTATTCTGTCTGCCTCTCTGCCTTTCTAGAGATCAAATGGATGATGCAAGGCTTGACAACATATAAATGCTATTAAACTGTATCTGAAAGAACAGAAAGGAGGCCTTTGTCATTTCATTAGTTAGAACATTAATTGGAGTAGATTGTTCAGTGTTTTTCTTGCCAGTGGAGAAGCATTTTCCTACTTTTTCAGAAGTTTGTCTTGAGAATATGTCTACAATTTGTAAGTAAGAATTTGTACTGGCTTACATGATATCTCAAATGTGTTCCCTCTGTTTTCTATCTCTAGATGTTCTTTGTTACTGTCATTATTCACAAGGTTTATACTGCAGAAATACCAGTTTTCAGATTTTAATTCTCTTCCTTTTCATTGAAGAATGTATTGCTTTAACTGCTCTTGTCATGATGCTTGTCAAGCAAAGAAAAGCAACTGTAACATTTTTCTGTTTGTATCCTTTCTGATCCAAACGTAAGCATCATTATTGGTATTCCAAACATTCATTTAGATCCTGTCTGTAATCCTCATGAGCCTCAGGTTGAGACCCTGAGAACAGTAGGCAAGGAAGCACACCCCAAGCTACTGTCTGCAGCTTTGCCAGGTGAATGGAAAACCAGACCAATGCTTTGCTGAAATTCTATAGAGTCTTCTCAGGGATGAATGCCCCTTTTGAGAAAGCTTCATTTTTCAGAAAAAACCCACAAGAATAGGAAATAATAACATTAGCTATCATGGGTAAATCACCTAATACCTGCTTTCCTGCTGGCTGTTACATTAATAGAAACATTTTAGGGTAATATTGACATTTTTCATCTATAATTAAGGAATGTTTTAGTGTATGGTACTGCCATAACAGCCTCCACTTTTGTAGATATTTTGACCAAGTTCCTCAAAGTGGTTTATCTACTTGCATTTCTTGTGGTGCCTACCAGAGTTCACTACAGGTTTCACAAAAAGGTTACATAGCTCTGTAGGCAGTAAAGGGTCTTTTGAAGTGTTTCTGATTCTGGATGCACCTAATGCAGAGGAGTAGCTGTCTATAAAGCTGACCTCCCTGTTGCTGGATGGCTGGATTGCGGGTCCATGCTTGCTTTGCTTGGCCAATGCCAAAAGTCCAGTCCTGTGGCTTAGCTCTTGTTTCTGGATGCTAGCCAAGTTGTTGTGGTTTCTGAGACTGGGCATCAGTGCTGCAATTTCTCTTGAGGCAGGCGTGTTTGAAGACAGTTTTCACCATGGGCAGCACTGGATGTGCTGCCTCTTTGTCTGGGGAATGGCTTGTTAGGTTGCCTTTAATGTGAACCATCTGTGTCAACCTGCATGCTTGATTATAATGCTGTGTTTATGTCAGACCTCCAGCAGCATTCTCTGAGTAAGCTGGAGACCAGCATGGGAAATAAGGTAGAATATCCACTGGAAACATTGCAATGCATGTAACTGGAAAATAATTGTTTATTGTAAACTGTACATTCTGCACCAGACTTCATCTTTGGTTTTATTCTGACAATTGTAGTGACTCTGAAATTACAGAGTGTAAAACAAGGGTGAAATGTATCTGTAGGTGTTCCAGTGTTTGTTAGAGGCCTCTACCTGAGTTGTGTGAAGCAGTATTAGAGTTTGTGCTTGCCTTCATTATTGTCTGTCAGGCAGTTTGGGGCTTGTTAGAGCACCCAAAACATGGAGTTGCTAATTGGCTGCAGCCCTGTGCTTTCTTTATGTACTGCTGTTTGTCTTCCTGTAACCAGCCAGCATAGTGTACACCTCTTTCCTTTAAAAATAAAATATTTTAAAAAAAAATCACAAACTGTTATGCTGTTTTAACTTCTCTATGCCATTTTCTGCTTTTTTTTGATCATTTTCTTTTCCCTAACTAATGACTCACCTGGATAGCATTGCTGCTGGCTCAGTGATTATAGCAATTAACTCTAACCCCAAGGATATGGTTTGCTGTGTTGCCTTGCAGCCAGGATCTACAGGAGCTGGTGAAACAGAATGGGTAAGACTCTGCTTTCCTTTATTTTAGACTTGTTATCGATTAGTAAGGAAAGCAAGTTGCTGTGAAGGATCTTGTCAGTTTTCAGGTTGGCTAGGTTATTCCAAAATCTATAGACTTGACTTTTTTTTTTTTTCCAGAGTTGTTGTGAATTCTTCCCAACTTCTAGCAAACTGCAGAGACTTCGGTGATCCTGTAAACAGGGCTTCTTAACCTTGACTTGAGGGACTAGAGAGCTAAAACTGGAACTAACTGTTATAACACTTTCTTCTCCATGTTAGATTTGACCTTATAGTGGTGCTTAGCCAATTCATAGTATTGTCTTTCATTTGGTGATAAAGAAACATGAATATATAGTTTTAAGTGAAGCTACAGCCTTGGGAATACATTCTTTAGCAAGCTTGCTCACATGTTAATAACTAAAAGCAGATGTGTAAGCAAGTTTTGAACATTGAACAAAATGGGAGTGAGCAGTGTGTATGTAGGTATCTCAAAGCAGGCTTCACTCTGTGTACCGGCTGTTATCGGAGTGCCTCTCCACTAACATCAGAAGTCATAATGTGAACAAGCTGTCTGAACTGGGGTGACATGGCACAATTAAATCTTTATAGGGCTAACCACAGCCTGCAGAATTGGCTGCATGAGAGGAAAGGTAGATCTGCCTGCAAACACACGGCTAATAAAGCTACAACTTGTTTTTGTATTCCTGTTGCCCCTTTTGATCATTCTTTTACAAAATGTCAGCACAGATGGAAAATTCAAACCAAGCTCACTGATCCAGTTCTGTGGAATTGGAAAGGTCTATAGTGTAGGTCCCACAAGCTGGAGTGCTGCCAGGAAAGGGATTCCTGAAAGTCACCTAGT
Source organism: Ceryle rudis (assembly GCA_033439905.1). NCBI lineage: Eukaryota > Metazoa > Chordata > Aves > Coraciiformes > Cerylidae > Ceryle > Ceryle rudis. Next base: position 30,463 of record JAAGNO010005976.1, on the reverse strand, counting down.
CCAACCTCCTCTTCAAAGGAGAGTGGACCTCAGTGTTAGATCATCTTGTTCTGGAGCTCATGCAGTGAAATTATGAGCATCTCCAAGGCCAGAGACTGTACAGCCTCTCTGGGCACCTGTTGTGTTCTTTTGTCCAGTCCTGTCCTCTCAAGTGCACATTCTTGCCCTGACTCTTGTGCCAGCGTGCTTCTGATCTTGTGGTGAGCTTGTTAGGGAGCAACCTGCTCTAGTTGAAGATGTCCCTGCTCTCAGCAGGGGGGCTGGACTAGAAGACCTCTAGAGGACCCTTCCAACCCAGACGTTTCTATGATTCTAACCTGGCAAAACCAACCTCTTCTCCAAACCCCTGGTACTAGCAAAAAGGAGACTCAATGTACGAAATGTTATTCAGTAATTCCAACCTCATTTCACCTATGATCTCTTTCAGTGTGGAGGTATTTGTGTTTTCTAGAGCCAAATATCTACACCCAGCTCAGTGATTAAGACATGAACTGCTCATCAGACATCAGAATATTTGTAAACACTGACTAAATATAGCCACAGGCAAATGATTACATCTCCACTCCCGCCCCCCCACACCCTCCACAGGCTGGCACATCTGCAGCCAGAACAAAAGGCAGTTGTGTA
>JAAGNO010005976.1:12161-28239 GCA_033439905.1 Ceryle rudis | reverse complement strand
ATTTAATTATAATTATATATTTTATAAAAATATATACTTGCATGTCTCCTGGCTGTGACCGTTGATCATACTTTGGGGTTTAATACAAATACAGGGCTTCTTCTCCCTGTTTGAGGTATTTTGACAAGTTCAAGGAATTCTAAGAGTAGTGTAAATATTTCTCTTGTCATCCTCTACCCTTTGGTCAACCCTTCTGCCCTATGTTCTCAGTAACTCTTGTCTTGGTGCTTTTTTTGGTGATTGTAGCTATTTTAACAAGGTTATACTGGGCTGCCTTTCCCCCTCTCACTCCCCATAGTTCCTTTCCAGAAACTTCTTGGTAAAAAATAAACCTGTACCTGTCAAATCTTGGACCTATGTGCCAGACACCATGCAAGCGTGCTTCTGAATTCTGAGCTTGCTCTACTTGTCTATTCCAAGGAGCAAATCCAAAAGCTCACATTTATTGCAACTGTCTCTTGGGCTAAAATAGGAACTATGGACTGGCAAGGTAGAAATGAGCCCTGACAGTGTTCTTCCCTCTCTGAGTGGAGATGGATGTGCCTGCAGTGGTGGGACCACTGATGTGGTAGAGGAATATGGGTGCTAGATACCTATTTTCTACCTGGGGCTGGTCACCTGGGTTTTCTGGCAGAATTGACTAGTGTCATTCTGGTTCCACAGGTGGCTGCTGTCCTGCACTGTGGGAGCTTGCCAAGCATGAGTGATGGGAAGATAAAAAGCCAGGGAAGAGGAGAAGGAAAAAACCCATGGTGTTGTTTTTTTCCATTGCTGTCATTTTCTAATGTTCTCTGAGCTGCCTACTTGTACCAACGAGAACCATACTTAACAGGAACCTTTCCATGTTCAGACAGTGTAATTATTCAAAATGCATTAATTTTTTTTTTTAAATCTGGTATTAGTTCCAGTGATAAATAGACTAGTTCAGGTTTGAAAATGCACTGAAATAACTCAAGTATTAATGAATTATCCTTCAGCCTTTTGTCTGCCCTGGGAGATATATGACTAGAGATCAAAGGTATGGAAGAGTGAAATGACATGTCACAGTTGCAGGAAGCCTGACAGTTTGATTCCCTGAACCTGTGTTTTAATGACAAAAAGCAATATGGCACAGTGAATAGTTGCTAACTTTTTATGTGGAAGCTAGAGGTTTTTCTTGCTGTAGCACAGACAAATCATATGGCATTGAACAAACTGTGCTACCTACAAGTTATTTTTACCTTTATTTCTTTGCTCTGAGTCCTTTCTTTCTCTACTAAGACTGCAAATTCTCATGGGGAAAATGTTGTCTGTCTTTATACAGTGTTTGGCATAAGGGATCTTGATTTTTTTTTTAAAGATTTTTTTTTTTTTTAGCTGATGCCTCTAAGTGATACCAAAGTATGAAACCTAGAAAAATCTGTTTCTACATTTGTTTCATGTGTTACATTCTTTCAGGTTTTACTTTAATAGTTTTTTGCATTGCTACTTCAGCTCTGTGGATGTCCATAGTGCTCTAGATTGCCATAAAACTTTATATTCCACATATGTGCATACAAATTACTTTTTCCAGTCTGGTTGTTGGTATTTTACAAATTAAATGTTCAAACATCAGTCTCTTCCATCCTTTCTTTCTTACCTTCCTTGTATTTTGGATTACAACAGAACCAGGTAGATTCTGTTTTGCTAGTCCTGCTCTGTATTAGTTTGGATTTTTATACGCTTCATATGAATACAGTGGCAAATTTAAATTAACCGCAGTTGTAATTTACTGTTGGACCAGGACTGATTCCATTTACTGTATCCTTTAAAGGAAGAAGTGTGTGTTAATGTCACAAACACACCTTCTTTCTAAAGGCTCTGTAGTTTTAAGCAGTTGCCTGTGTAATGCTTGCTAACACTCAGAACTTTGTCTTCTAATTGTAGCAGGGGAAAATACAACCCCTGTCAGAGTCAGTGGTGGGTCAAGAGAGAACAAAGGCAGTAATCAATCTAGGGCCTAATTAAAGGCAGTGGTGCCAGGAAATGATAGGGATTTTAACAGCCTGACACTCAAACTTCCCTAATTGGACCAGTGTTCTTTATAACTGCTTTGTGCAGTACTTCATATTGCCCCAGCTATGATAGCTCTATCTCGCTCTGTGTTCAGTGTTTTGCTCCACTCTTGAGTTCAAGGCAGAGATGGATAGAGTGATCCATTAGCAGTCACTGCTTTAGCTTTATACTCTCACTTTTTTGTTGTTGTAAAAGCTCAGTTACTGAACGATGGTTATAAGCTCAGCTGATTATCATAGTTCATACTTCTGTAAAAAGAGGTGGTATGGCTGAGAGGAACATGCTGAGGCTGCAGCCATTCTCTTCTTGCATTCTTCAAATGAGAGCAAATAGTACTTTTGGATGGAGAGGATGACTTTGGCTCATTAAGAGTTTCATTCAAAGTCTTGTGGTTTCTACTTCTTCATGAGATTTAAAGGAACTCTCTCTGAATAACTTCCAACCATAAAAGGACCTTAAGCAGCAAGTATTTGTGACCAAGAAACAAAATTGCTTTCTACATCCTGTAACTGTCTCAAAGTGTAGCGGTTGCTACAGGAATCTGAGAAAAGTCCTACAAACCAGTTAGTTCTCTGTAAGTTTAAGTACAGTAAATATTTTTTATTTTGAGCTGTGCAGTATGTTCTAGTTAAAGAACATGTAACCGAAGTTCTGTCACTCTTGCAGGAAAGGATCCTGATGCATCTTAAGTGCAGAAAAATCCTGATGGTGTCTCCAGTAGCTTTGCAGAGAAATATATTCTTGGCATTGGATTAATTTGTTGTACTTATGTGGAAACTTGCACTCCTACACTTGATATTTTCCTGTCTATTGAAGGTTTCTGTACAGTAGTGACAAATAGTTAACTCTGAATTTCATGATGAGAAAAAACTGCTTGAGAATGAAGTGAAATGAGTGTCTGGAAAAAGCATGGTAAGATTTAGCCTTTTTTTTTTGGACATGAAGATCTACAGCTGGGTGCAGGGGAAGATTATGGGTGGTAAATTGCAGCATGACAATGAGTTGATATACAGCTGATAGCACCATGCAGGATTTTATTCTGAATTTCTGCAGCTTATCACTTTTGTCATTCTCTTCTCAGCTATGTAATAAGATGTCCTAGTACAAGCTAGTCAACCATAAGTGATTTCATGGACTTGAATGGAATGTTGCCCATGTAACATATGCCAACATATTTTTGAAAGGCTGGGCTGTAGGCTAGGCTGTGGCATTAGTGTGTGCTTGGTAGTAGGGTGGCGAGACAGAAGCCTCCCTGTGTGCCAGCTGGCTGTCAGTCTCAGTGAAACATGTGCCCATTACATTTGCTTAGTAATGTGAATGCCATGTATAGTGGAGACAGAGATGTTTCCCTGCAAACATTGAGTTGAGATATTTTTGTTTACTTTTCAGAGAAATTGTAGGAATATAACCACATCTGTCTAGTTACTCACTGGCTTAGTTAAGTGAACTACTCCCATGACTCTTATTCCCAGGTATGTTTTAATTGAAAGATGGGTGTCACTGAGTAAAGTGATTCCTCACAGTGAAGTGGAAAGACCATTATAAGCCAGTATTTAAAACACAGGGAAATGTAAACTAGACTGTGTTAATAGTACTTATTTTTATCCCATAGTCATAAATGTTTCAAGAAGAATTAAATTTTGTACGTAAGTGACACAGATCTGAGGGAATTAGTCTCTGGACACACATGAAGCTTGGTCTTTTTGCCATGTCCACCACACCTACCTGCAGAATGAGCACAGTAGATGACATTTCTTCTAAACACTTTTAAATTAGGCAAATCTTAAAGCAACAGAGCAATTCTCATCTATACCAACACATTTGAGTGGAGTTATCTAGCATCTAATAACAATACTGAAAGTTGATTGAAATTTGAATTTCAAACCATTTGAACAACCACCAATAAACACAGCTAACGACTTTCTGTATATATTAGAAACAGTGGTTCTTTGTTACTTTAAAAACTTGCAAATGCCTCAGTTGCCTGTTAGAAGAGGTGTGGAAAACTCTCCACAGACTTGCCTGTCTCCTAAGCTGCTCAGCCTCCTGCGAATTATGTACCTTGCACAGAAGCATTATTAGTCCCAGTGGTCTGGCCTGTGGCATAGTCCAAATCTGTTCATAATCTTTCATCACTCTGATACTGCATACACCCCTAACAAGAAGGATCAGAGGCCTGCGTAAGGGGAGAGATGAACCCACATTTCAGTGTGATAAGTACTTTGAAAAAAGAACAGCAAGTGCTTACTGTTCAATGTCTACTATTTAACTCAGTCCAGTGCTATAAGGAGTTTTATTTTTCACAAGTGAAAAAAATTTGAATAAACAACCAATTCTTAAGATATGATGCAGTGTGGGTTTTTTTTTATCTGCAGAGTATTCTGAAGCACTAAGTTCTTGGTCAGATCCTTTTCACAAGAGTGAAGAATTTGGGGGAGGAACCAACCCCAAAATGTAATGCAATAATATTGTTGTACCCTGTGCTGTGAAAGGCTGGTACGTCATTGTTTATCTTAGACTGAATAGTTTATTAGTATCTCTTTCTGTACTCTAACAGGTTGCCATTAGTATCTCTTTCTGTACTTTAATAGGTTGTGATGTACTGGGACTTAATAGCATTGGTGCTGCCAGCAAGATAGTTAGCTACAGATCTAGCTGAGTAGCAGGTTCCTTTGAGCAGAAGGACTAGCTAAGTTCAGGACTTTTTCTATCTGGAAGGTCAATAATACAGTTCTGCTTCTATCTGGCAAGGTAAGTTTTCCTAGCCTTGTTCTGTTTCTCTTTAGTGCAGTGTGTAGCAGTTGGATTTGAATCACAAGGTTGACTGATGTACTGTATAGAATCTTGTACAGCATGAGATACATGTCTGTTGGTGCAGAGAATAAAGCTGACTGGAGGAAAACAGGATGAGTAGTTTTTTGGATAGATTTTAGAGAGTTTGTCAGCTGCAAGTGAAGAATTTCTCTGGCTTTTTGAGTACTTCAATAACAACTGAGTTTCTCTGATGCAGGGGTTCAGAGGCATCCATATTATGATTAGTGCTTGGTTTTACTTATATGTGAATTAAATCAAGCTTCTGATGGAGTGATGATTTGTCATCAGCAGTCTGCATCTGAGAGTCATGCGCTGTATTTGTTTGATAGCTGCTATTGTTTTGTTTTGTGGTATTCGGAAGACCTGCTGTTGCAAAGAGACCATATTTTGCTCTTGCAAAAAAAGTCACCAGTTGGACTTCAGATTGCACGCTGACTATTTATGTGAAAGGCTTGGGTTTTAAGTGAATTTTTCATGGGCTGGTGGCTGTTTACCCCCTTTCTGGCCCTGAATGAAAGTGTGCAAGTGAGAAGCTTTCAGTGGCAAAATGTGTCAGGTGAAATGCATCACAGGACTAAGGCCTTTGCATTCCAAGACTTGACCATGTACTGGACTCTACATGTTGGAATGATAAGCACACAGGGCTATTAAATTATGCCTACCTTCTGAAATCTTATCAATTATGCCAGTTCAAAAAAAAAAGATTGTTATCTTTAGATTATCACTGCATGCCTCCTAACCATTGCTAAGCTTTTGTTTACCCAATTCCAGTAATTCTCCTTTCATTTGTTTGCTGTTAAAAATCAGTATTTGCTGACACCTACCATTGAAAGCTGAAGTTGACTGGTGTTAACTATGAGACTTTTGCTGTCTGTTAGATGCAGTAGGGCTTTAATTAAAATGACATACTCCTTAACAATGTTATATTTTCAAGGGCAAGCTTAATGTTATCTAATGCGTTACATGAGATTGTCACATTAATAATAGGGCAGGTTAGGAGTAGAAAAGATACAACTCATTGGAATTGTTTATGAAACTTTGTACACAATGTCATGTTCTTTCTTCCTTAATTAGTACTGGTTGAGTTGTCTCCTGATTCATTTTACCTTTTCATGCCTCTCAGACAGACTTCATCGCGTTGGCTGCTGTATTTAATTATTTCAATCTCACGCTAAATGCTAAGTGTCTGTAGAAAGCAGGGTTCTGTTATGGTGTGCAGTGTGTACACAGAGGAAAGGACTGCTCTCTGCTCTTACACAATAGCAACACTATTTAAACTAAGCAGAACGTCTAAGGGGGTTGCTCTGAGTATTTATTCTCTTGCTTGTGACATGGAAATACAGATTAATCATGTTACATGAATAGTCATCCACCTAGACAGCTTTCTGTTCTGAAAGATTAGGATTATATTTTTAACACTCCTACATGCTGTGAAGTCCCAGGAAAGGGGTTACTAAACACAGGATGTGTTTGTCTCACTATGTTTCCAGAGCATACAAGAAGACCTGTAGAAGGATTTTTAGGACCAAAGCCCTGAGCTGGAGGTGCAAGTTTCACAGACTTGTAACTCTGTAGATTCCAATACCTGAGTTTCACTGTCTGAAGTACTCCAAGCAAAGAACCCATTGTATAAGGGCCACAAGAAGCTTTACCAGTTTTCCGTTTTCTACAGAAATCTTCAGATCAAAGGTGTTGTAAAACTTCAATGTGCTGTAGTTAAACAGTATTAGCACTCTAACTTATCACCACAATTATAATAGTGTAAATGGATTTATTGTCACATGAATAATTTGATGTGGTAATAAATAAATTCTAAGTTGCAAACTGTAAACACAGCTGCTTAGTCTGCTTTCATTGTATATATGAGAGAGAAAATGCTGTTATATTGATACAAACTTCCCTCAAGTCCCTGAACTTTCAATGGGCATGGTATTGGAGGAAAAGAAAATGCTTCTTCAAACATTTCACCTTCTTTTTCCTTCATCTAGGCATCTGGTTTTATGACCATAGGGGAATTTTACTCTACAAGGGTTATTTGCCACCTGGGTCATTATAAAACTAATGTTTAATATGCTTCTACTTGAAGGCAAAAGGGGGTAACTTTAGTAAATGGCCTGTAATTCTAGGTCTTGCATTTTTCACCCTGCCTTGTGCTTAGTGCTCTCCTCTGTAGACACAGGTGGGGAGAAGCCATTGGACTGAGAAATCAAAAGCAATGAAATGCTCTCACAGGTTGTTACTTTGCTTTCAGAATAGCTAAAAGCGGTAACACAATCAAACCCTCGTGTTTATGTTGTGATAGCCTTTTTCTGGGCTTATTCTTCAGTAAACAGCGTAGATGACTATAGCTTTGATCCTGCAAGTGATTGCACTGGCAGGCTGATTCTGTGTCAATGTATCTGCAAAGGTCAGTAGTGGTTCCTGGTTGTAGATAGGATGCCAGCGAGCCCTTTATCTGGCTTTCCCCCTTCCTTACTGCGATGCATGCCAACTTGGTACCTTGTGTTCAGAGGTAGCATAGTGTTGTGGCATCTGTTTTCTAATTTGGTACATCAGTGAGGTACAGTGGTGTATGTGATATTCGTGTGACTCTAATGCACAAGACCCCTTCTTGCTTTTGTGTGAACCATCACATGGCATTTCAGCTACATTCTGTGGTCACAGGGGCATGACTGTCTTCAGTCTTTTAAAATCCATGGTAGGATGACTGCATGTGGAAACCCTTGATTTGTGAATCAGAGCAGTTTGACTAGACTTGGGTACAGCTTGGCTTTTAATTCTCTGTGGTTGCTTGGGCTAGGGTAAAATGAGTGCAAAAGGGTGGAAATCATTATTCCATATTTTTTTTTGACACAGCATGGTCCTAGTGAAAGTGTGTGAAGTGCAAGGCATCAGGGAGCACAGGATGCTCTCAACTTCAACTGATTCTGTCATCAATGGTGTCATGTAATTACATCATTATATTCAGAACTGCTGGATTTTCTGTGTTAGTTTCTTTCAAATACCTACAAAACAATGTCTTATTTTTCTTCTTGAAATCAGTACTGTGCTGAGCATAACACTTTGCTGTTAAGATAATGGTTGGAGAAATTGTTAGGGCTTCAAAATAAGTTTTGCTTGGATGAGAATATTGGCATTTAGGCTGGATATAACTATAAAATAAATTTTGGATTAAAGGTCTTGTGAGCAGGGGTTGAGTTGCCTTTGGGTGCTGTTTAAAATTCTATTTCAGATGCAATATGTTATCTGTGTTAAAAACAGCATTAAGTGTTTTATTGCTGTTATGGTGTAGGCAGCAGTGGAAAGGAATTGCACAGATTGGTAGAAGTGAGTTTTGATTTGACTTGCTGTGAATCACTAATCAGGTGGTGAGTGTGGGACTAAATAGTAACACCTTTCAGGACACTAAGCACTTACAAATTCTGCCTTAGGTCCCTGTAAAGGTACTTGGTATGGAGAGGGTAGAAGTAATTTGTTATCCGAGTAGGTGTGTATTTGAAGAGGCTGTGTTGGTTTGAGAGGCAATTCCTAATCAGGCCCAGCAGACAGATAAATTTCTAGTCCGAATGCAACTGTATGTCAGTAATATTGAACAAAAGCTGCTTTCTGGATGTTTGAAATGAGCAGGTGTTCAAATCGTACATGCACCTCACTTGCAGTCTTCCCCAACCACTAAAACTGCTGCCTAGCAAGCCCCTCACTGGTGGGCTGACCCCAGCTGGAAGGTAGGCCCCCAACCACTTACTTGCCCTGATGGAGGGGCAAGGATGCAAGGCTCCTTATGTTGTTCAGTTTTGCTTTTTGTAGAGTGTTTTATTTGAGGTTGCTTGTGTGTGCAGACTGGAGGTACCTGGTTTGTGCAGAAAGTAAAGGCAGTAAACCCATGTCTTTTCATCTCCTCTTTCAAATATTCATGTTTGACTTACCCTTTAGTTCTTGAGTCTTGCAGTTTCAGTACCTACCATCATATTTCTAAACAACACTCTTGAATGGTGACTGAAGAACTTTGTACAGGTGGGTACCTTGATCCGTCCATCTGCTCAGGTACCGCTACTTGTGGAAGAAATAAGGCATATGAACACCTCTATTTGGAGGCACAGTTTTCCTTTTATCACCTAAACAAATAGAAATAAAAAAAAAACAAGGCCCAAGTCCTCACTTGCTTGACCTACTTATCCCAAGCTGCTTTAAGCATATGTTTTGGGTGAAGTTCTAGACCCACACTTTTTTTTAGTCCCACACTTGAAAAATGTGTGAGTAGCAAAACTAATTGTCATTCCTACTGGTAACAGAGAAGTAGCTGCAATTGCACAGAAAATACTGAGTGTGCCTGTGGGCTTTCTCAACATGCAAAATAATCCTAAACTAGAGCCTGCCTTTAAAAATATCACATGCTATTACCGGAGATCCTGTGTTCTTCAGAATAAGCAAGAGGGCGAAGGAAAGGAAGAAAAGGGTCAAATTGCCTACAGCAAGTCTTGTGCTTTAGGTAGTGATGGACTGTCAGGTTGTCAAAACACAGGCAGATGCTTCTGTAATGTATGAACAACATGGCATCACAATGAATGAACAGTGTTCTGCTTTTCCAGCCTTCTTCCACCCCCGTTGTGTTATTAGATGCATTGCATAATTAGTGCATGAAACATTTTATAAAGTCAGTGTGGTGCTTGTCAACCCCCCTGTCATTATCCCCCTTGTAAAGCAGTTATTCTGTTTGCTCCTGCTTTGGTCTGCTCTTTACCCCTAGGGAGATACAGCACAGCTGACTTGGATTTTGGTTTCAACTGCTGCCTAAAATTGCCCCTTCTGAAAAGCATTGATTACCTTTTGGTGGGAGCATAATTTCTAGAGTTGGAGATAGATCTGTCAATAAGTCAAGACTTAGGTGCTTTTGAAGCAGTGAGAATGCTGGTCATTTTCTTCACTTGAATATTCATCTCTCCTGTCAACACTCAATGCAATTAATTTCTGCCTTGATTTTTGTATGTCCCCTTTAATTTTGTTGTTTATTTTAATATATTCTTTTTTTCCTGTTCTCTTACAAAAGTACTGTACATTTTTGTTTAAAAACATATACACCTTATGCTTTTGGTCATCTTATAAGAAAATTCTGTTGAATGTTTTGTTTTTTAAAAAGTATTTCAACTGAGGAGATTCTGACATTGCAATGTATTAAAATGGCAGAAATAATTGAGCTGTCATTAACTGTGTCTGTAAGACAGATCCGTGCCAGCAACAGGCAAGGAGGAGGTAGGATGTGAGAGTTGTGTAGGCTCAAGGGGAAGGATAGACTATGGGAACTTTCAGGGACAATGAAGGCACTGGTGGGGCTATGCTGCAGGTTGCCTAGAAGTGTGAAGTCAAGCACAGAGCTAAGATGTGTGGGGAAAAATGCTGAGTTTAAGATAGTGTATGGGGAGAGGAAACAGGACATCCAGGCACTACAGGGAATTTTCAGCTGCAGGTCTGATGTGCTAGCTTCTGTCCAGACTGTGGTCCAGACTAAGCTCTGGCTGTTTGCTATAGGTAAAAATAGACAGTGCTGTTTGAGGCACAGTCTCCGTAGTAATCAAGGAAACTGTGATTGATCTTGTTGTACTAGGTGTACTAGGCTGCAAGAGAGCTGATGATTGTTTGTGAACCCCCATAATGGCCTGAGCATCTGGGGCTAGTTAGTCCCTCATGATGCTGCAGAACTGATGTATTACTTCTCTGTTGTAGAGCAGCTTGTCAGGGTAATTCACAACTGGGTATGCAGTGCTCAATATTATGACCCAAACTAGAAGATTAAAGTTTAGGTACAGGTGTTCTTGAGAGGTTTATAGTAGCTGGGTTTTACTCTCAAGTAGAAACAGACTATAAGATACTTTTCTAGACCTGCTAAAATAATTTTATGGAAGTGACCCATCACTTTAAGTGCAGTCTTTGGTCTTTCAAGAACATTTACTTGTCTTCTCTAGCAGCAAATTCATCTTGGAACTAACATTTCCTTTCACTAGTGTGTGACATTTCTGTGTTAGTGTGGTACAGTTCCGCTTCTCTCCTATAGATAGAATGATTTTATTGGCAATCTGTGATACAATTATATGTTGAATCATGCAGTGAGGGACTATTTTTGGCCAGTGATAAAATGACAATGATTGCATATAATTGCTGAAAACAATTTTGAATTTTATTAATGAGATACTCCAAACAACATCTTGTAGACTATTGTCTCAGTTAACGGCCAATTCGTAAGAGTTAAGTGCTGTGTAATTTGCATTTATTCCCCTATTTGTATTGCAATGACACTTGCTGTCCATAATTACCCATCCTCCAGTTAGAAGTTGTTGCTTTTTAGTTGCTATTTCCCTTGAAAGAAGTGGAAATAAACACACAATTTAGAGTTGTATTGATTAGTCTCATCCAGAGTGTAAGTAGCTTTTACTATGCATCTGTTTCCCTACATTTTGGGAAGACTAGCTGCAGGCAATAGAATAATTTCATAATGATTAAAGTGCTGAAGCTGATCACAGGAAAGTATTGGATTATTTTTTTTTTTTAAATAGCATGAAATGGTGGTAGGGATCTTCCTGGTTGTGATCCAGCAAGGACTTACATATCTAACTTTCTATACTGTGCTATTTAGAATAAAGAAAAATGAGTAAAGAATGGGCTGTAAAGTAAATGAAGGGAACAAATCTTAGAGAGGAAAAATCTGAGTTGTCATGTTGTTGTGAGGTGTGGTTAGGCTTTACTCACAGGAGGGACAAGCAAATGTGAGTGACAGAGAGGTGGTTGGAGGAATTCTTAATCTGGTTGTTTGCATATAAGGTAAAGTCAAGAACATCTAAGTCTCACAAATCTGCCAAGGAATATAAAATTCAGTTCCATGTCCTGCATACAATAAACCACCTCTCCCCAGTCTTGAAATGATCTTACTTTCAGGGTGGGGCAGAGGGATAACTGCTGCTGATTCTTCACACATGTCCTGATTTCAGGTAGTAGGGGTGATCAGCACATTCTCACCCTCTTTTTCTTCTCCTGTGCCTTCCTTGCAGTGTCAGTGTGGACGTACTAGCATCAGGGTGGCTTGGTCTGAACTGGTATGAGAAATGCTCCTCAGTGAACATGAATTCAGCCCACCTGAGTGTACTCCTATCATCTGGCCCTGCTTTGGGAAGGAAGGTGCATCTGAGGCTTCCTGAGGTCCTTTTAAGTATGAGGGGTTCTGTGATTCTATTTTGTGACTGAGAGCTCCCCCATGTTCTAGTGATGCTGAATCCAAACTGAGGAACAGGAATTACTCTGCCAGGTGATGTGTAATGCTTCTTTGCTTGTAGCAATGCTTTAGGGAGTTAGTCATAGTTGTCATCTGGGATCAGAAAACTAGGAAAAGCAGTTTTTCTTCTGCAGATTAATAGAGGAGGCTTTTATGTGTATAACTTAGCAAAAATTTCAAAATATAGGCACGAGGAAATATAGTTTATTGCAGAAAAATAGAAAGACCATGGACATCTCCACTCTTTTTTAGCTTTGTTCATCAATAGTATTTGTTTCATGATAGAGGAAACATTAAGGTTAACTTGCTGTCTTTAGCTAACTCCCTGCCCAGTTACTACTGGTTTATTAGAAATACATATGGTTGGGAGATTTGTAGTTTGCTTTTGTCCCCCATCCCATCAAACTGCTGATCTACTTGGGAAGGTATTACTACCAGCTTCCTGTATGTGGTGTTGTGTTGTGTAATTACTTAGCTAACTGCAGGGGAAGATGGAGAGACATTTCAATTAAGCAATTTTTCTGCTGTGAAATCCTAATGATAACACACCTATCCATCCACAGCCTTGATATTGCCCTCAACAGGGAAAGAGCGTTCGGTAAACTTCTGACACAGATCTGTGTGTCTGAAGGCTCGGTAATTGAGCCTTCAGATTTCTGTCTCTTGGTAAATGAAGTTGCATATGATTTGTACAAGTATATACAACTAAATGCTACTGTAAGGAGTAGTTATGGAATGATCCAACTATTTGCTTAATAAAATAAGTGAAGATATGCAAAGATTTTTTTTTTCAGAGGAAATGCTGTAATCTTCCGATTCCCCAGCCTCCGCAGGAAAAGCTGATACCTTCATTGCTGTGGAATTCATAATCTGGGTAGTATATTCTAAGGAAAAAGAAATGAAGACAGTCTTTCTCACTTTCTTCAGTGAAGTAAAAGCAGGATGTGTCCCTGTGCCGTTCTGGTGAACGGCTATGTAGACAGTTGAATTTCTTGCTTATCTGGTGATTTACAGGAATGTTTCCACAGATGCTACTCAGTGCAATTAAAGATGGAAGCTACATCTCTCTCTTCCCCCCTTTCTTTCCACTCTTCATTGGCTGCTGCTAGCTTTCTTTGCCTCTGTGCTGACTTGCTCAGGAAGAGCAGAAATATGGGAATCAGAAATGCATTGCTCAAAATACAAATTTTTCATGTACTTGTTACATCTTTGAAGCTCATGGTAAAAGGTTTATGACTTTTTTTTGCTTGTGAATGTATTAATAAATTTCTTGATGAATTTCATGTTTGCCATGTCTCCCAACAATGAGTAACAGCTCTTGGATCTTCCCCTCTCCTTTAAACAGGACCTTAAGAACAAGTAGATCTCAAATGAGCAAGAACATAGCTTTGCAGGGGGGTGAACTGGTGGAAAGAATGGACTGAAGCACAAAAAGCTTGCAAGTCTGGAAATAGGGATCCATTGATGAAACTTTGAACTTACTAATTATAGCTTCCTTCAGCTTTTCCAGAAGGCTACAGTAGTCATAAAATTAAAGGATTTCTTTCAACTTTGCAGGTAGCAACACTGGAAACACTTTAGTTCCTTGGGTCAGCTTTGAAGAAACAATGCTATTAAACTGACCTGTAATCAGACCTGTAAATAGTAATCACTGGGTAAAAAATTATGGTTGTCTTTGAGGCACAGGGACTATCCAATTAATCTCTGAAGCTATGGGTGGGCTAGAACACACCTGCTGTGATGGTGAGAAGGTGACACCTTATGTGTAAAGGGGCAGGAGAGCAGGGTGATTAATCCTCTATTTAGAAACTAAACCCCCCCCCCCCCATCCAAACAAACCATAGTATTTATTTTTTTCTTCCAGATTATTGTAGAATTTGCATTTATTTTTCTTTTGTAAGGGTCTTTCTGTAGAGGTCTGTCTCTGCCAGTTTTTGAAGAAAGGATTGGACCTGGATGGTAGCATGCACAGTGTGGATGTCTATCAAGGAGGCTGTGGATTATTTTTACTAATAGACATTAAAGGCTATATATAGTAAGCACATAGTTATTGGTACTTGCAGGGGAAAATGGTAGTCTTGTGCACAGCAGACCTCTTCAATGCACTTGCCTTAGTGTGATGTGTGGGTTGGAGCCTTCTGATCTGTTGACAAGTTTTCTCTCCAAAACAGACATGTGTGCACTTGAATTTCCCCCCCCCCCCCCCCCATTTTAGCTGTTCTTGTTGGATGTGAATGTGAGACAAATTAGAAATACGGAGGAATTTAATTTGCCTTATCCTTTTCTGTCTTTGTAGTGTGTAAACGAGTTCCTTGGTTGCTTGGATTTGTAAGTTAAGCCATTGCTAGTGATGGTATAAATTTGGAGTGAAGTAGGGAAGTGAATAGGGAAATTGGGATTCAGGGGAATGTATTCGCCTTGGTCTTAGTACTGTCTCTCCAATAAACTTCAGAAAAGAAAGTTTTTTTTCCTCTCAGATCACAGAATGGTAGGGGTTGAAAGGGACCTCTGGAGATTATCTAGTCCAACCCCCTTGCCAAAGCAGGATCACCTAGAGCAGGTTGCCCACAAACATATCCAGATGGGTTTTGAAAGTCTCTAGAGGAGGAGACTCCACAACTTCTCTGGGCAGCCTGTTCCAGTGCTTTGTCACTTTCACAGTAAGGAAGATTTTCCTCATGTTGAGGTGGAATTTCCCATGTTCCAGTTTATGCCTGTTGCCCCTTGTCCTATCACAGGGCAGCACTGAAAAGAGATTGGTCCCCTCTTCTTGACATGCACCCTTCAGATATTTATAAACATTGATAAGATCCCCAAGATAATTCCATTGTACTGTTTTGGTTGGAAGAAAATTGATGGTGTGTTTAGAACTATTAGTGTGCTAATGTTCACATTATTTTTGTGATAGTTACAGGCTCTAAAAAGTTTAAAAAAAGTTGGCACTGAGTAGGAGGTACAGCATATGAAAACAAAGGAATGGCCCTGGATAGGAGTCTGGTCAAAGTCTGCTATTCCAAAACCAAATTGGTCCCAAGAACTGAAGTAGTTGTGGGTTGACTGTGGCCTCGTGCTGCAGGTTATGGTATCTGAGCAGTATAAAATAATGGTTTAATTTAAAAAGATTCAATCACAATTTTGCTGTAGTGTATTTTTTTTAATATTCCTTATTGTATAAATTAAATTGTTTGGTTTTCATGTGTGGTTTTCCTCAAACTGCATGTTCTGTGAAGGCTTGAGATTGCTATCATGATGTTATATGTCCCTTCCCTAAAATTTTGAATTACAAATCTTCAAGAGGCTAAATATATAGTGGAATTGACAGTTTGTGAATTGGTTCTCTCATTACTTATTGAAATAATGTTACTTATTTGTCTTACTCTGTATGCAGTATCATAGCTGTATGTTTTCCTCCCTTCTTCTGCTTTATTTGCTGCCCCAAGGGAGACATGGAACCTTGAAAAAGAGTATTTGATAACATGAAGGAAGGACAACCTGACCTTCAGATGTTGCAGCCTCCATAACTGGGGGAGGGGAGGTAGTGGTTTAAGCACCTACATGGAAGAGAGATGTGCGAATCTTGCTTAGGGAGGCAAAACTCTTGTCCTCTATTACTGTTTTACCTGAAAGAAGCTTGATGGTTTTGTCCCTGCTGTTTCATTTTAGGAACAGTAACTAATGTGACCGAGAGTAATAGGAAAGAAAGTCTTACAAAAACTTTCCAGAAGCTGACCTTTCACTCTAGGCTTTGTTGTCTCGTAGCAGCTCTTTTGCAACAATCTTCTTTCCAAAGCCCATCCTTTTATTCTCCCTCATCTCTATCTGGTGACAAGTTCCTTGAGGCAGAGGAGTGCTACAGTTGCTCTAATGGTTGGGAAGTGAGACATTTCTGGGGTGCCAGCTGTTATCTAGGCATAGTTGGTAATTTAAATAAAACTTTGTGACATCAACTCCAAGTGGTCATTAATCTCT